>CAUYRT010068770.1:0-11698 GCA_963574885.1 Lepilemur ruficaudatus
CTCAAGGTCAGGAGTTCGAAACCAGTCTGAGCAAGAGCGAGACCCCGTCTCTACTAATAATAGAAAGAAATTAATTGGCCAGCTAAATATATATATAAAAAAAAAATTAGCCGAGCATGGTGGCGCATGCCTGTAGTCCCAGCTACTTGGGAGGCTGAGGCAGAAGGATCGCTTTAGCCCAGGAGTTTGAGGTTGCTGTGAGCTAGGCTGACGCCATGGCACTCACTCTAGCCTGGGCAACAGAGTGAGACTCTGTCTCAAAAAAAAAAATAAAAATAAAAATAAAAAATAAAGATGAGGCCTTGCTTTTGCTCAGGCTAGCCTCAACCTCCTGAGCTCAAGTGATCCTCTCGCCTCCGCCTCCCATAGTGCTAGGATTACAGGCGTGAGCCACCGTTCCCGGCCTATCCTTGACTTTCATGGCTTTTCAAACATTGTTGGCCAGTTATTCCATAGAATATCCCTCAACTTGAGCTTGTCTGATGGCTCCCTATTATTAGATTGAGATTATACATTTTTTTGGTGGGAATATGACAGAATTGATGTTGTAGTCTTTTCATTACATCCTGTCAAGTGGCCCATGGCTTTATTTTATGCCATTACTGATAATGTTCATTTTTAGCATTTGATTATGTCAGTATCTGCTATTGTAAAGTTCTGCTATTGTTTTCTTCTTGTAATTAACAAATATTTTGTGGGGAATTATCTTGAAACTGTGTAAATATCTGGTTCCTCATCAAACATTCAATTTATTCATTGACTTACTTGTATCGGGCATGGATTCATGGTTTCCTATTTTATTCAATGAGTTATAATCTGTTACCATTGTTATTAATTTTAGTGCCCAAATTGTCCGTGATGTGACTAGTGGCAGTTCCTTCAAGCTGGCTTCTATGTCCTTTTGACATGTCTCCATTATTCTTTGAGTACTTCCTGGTTTTATGGTGCAAGATATTCCAGTCTTTTCTTACACTTTTCCTGCTCCAGCCCTGGACTTAGCCATTTCTCCGAGAAACCCTGGTTTCTTTCAGTGCAAAATGGCATTGAGAAGCCAAGATCTGAGCGTTAGATGTGCTCATATCTATTGGGGGGAGTTACTGCACCTAAGCTCCCTCAGTGAACAGAGCTAGGGAAATAGGAAATATATCCAGCACCTACTGAATCAGAGCCTGCAGTTTTAACCAAATCCCTAGGTAATTCGTATGCACACTGAAGCTTGAGAAGTGCTGCTCCCCTACACAGCAGACCGTACTGTCCAAGCTGGCTTTAGACTGTCAGCCGTTCCAGCTGCATTTCAGGCATCAGGAAGGAGAAAGGGGCAAATGAATTCTCCTCCTGTTGAGTCGGTTCCCTTTGGTCCTAGAAATTTCTCAGGACAAATCTGCTGATATCTCATTGCTTAGAACTTAGTTCCATGGCTACATGCAAGGAAGGCAAGGAAACCTAGTCTTTCAGTTGGGCCCATTGCCCATTGCCCAACAAAAATAAAAATATGTTCTGTTTCTAAGGATGAAGGGGATGATAGCTACTGGGTAGGTGACAAGAGTCTCTGCCCCTCTGGCCTTACTTGGTAGCAGCATGCTGGGAAATTGTTGGTAGCAGCAGCCAACACTGGGCACAGTGACCAATCACCCATATGTGGACAGAGGGGTTCACCACAGTCAACTCAGAATTGAAGCACATAGGTAAAACCCCTACCTAAACCCTCCCTTTCATATAGATTTTGTTACCATCATGCCCACCAACCCCACCTTCCACCTGGCCCCAGACTAGAGCCAGGGCTGGAATTCAAAGAGTAACCAGGTAGAACAGAAAGTTTGGAAGGCACAGTTTAGCACAATAGCTCAGCTGGCAGACTTGGGAAACAGACTGCCCAGGTTCAAAACCAAGTGCCACTGCCGATCAGTTGTAGGGCTTCCAATAATGTACGTCTCCTCGTTAGGGCCCAGTGTCCTCGTGTTAGAATGGGCATGAGTGTGGGCTAGCTTGAAGGCGTTGTGAAGATTTAATGGAAATAACCATACGCAAAGCTCTTGGAGCACCTGGCCAACAGTGAGCTCTCTGTAAACATTAGTTACTAATTCTAAGCAGAGCTACCATGGGCTAAGGTAGAACCTCTCTGGAGGCAGCTGCCAACCCTGATGGTGGGCTTGGGTCCAGAGACCTGTTCCACAGGAAGCACAGAAACCACCAACTGGGAAGTGCCATCAATTTACTTAATACTTTAAGCCCTGTATTTCTACAGCTCAGAGAAGACTGCAGCCACTTCCATTATTCTATACCCTTGTGACAAATACTCAGGACTTTCCTGTTTTGTTACTCTGTGGGACAGTATCTTTTCTTTCCCTGAGTTTTCTTTCCCTTCTTGACTACTTGAACTCTTTCCAACATATTTTTAAAACAGTACTTCGAAAAAAAAGAAAAAAGACAAGCAAACAAACTGACGTGCTAGATGTAGCATTTGACTTTGCCCACATCCTCTCCACAATAAAGCCTGCAGCCACCGCCGCCCCTTTGCAAACCCAGTGAGTCTGCATTTGTCACTGGATACCCGAAAAGTGACACTATCATTTTCTTAGACAAACATCCCGGGCAATTTGGCTTCTTTAACTTTGTCATTAATACAACCGGTTTGGCTGAGTACCTTAGGGAACCTTGAAAGACCAGTTCTGGTTGTTTTAACCTCCTCCCTGGCTTATCATTTTGGTTTATAATTCTAACACATTTGCCAGTGGCTTCTAGCTGCCACTGAAAGAAATACCTAAGATAAGCAAAGAGCATTTCTTATTCTCAAGATACGTGTCTCTGTGACATAACAGGGAAAGATTTAAAGAATGCCAAAGGGTGCGTGAGCATGTGTCTTTGTGGGTATTCATGCAAAACAGGGACTGCATGTTCCTGTGCTGTATGACTTTAATTCCTTCTGCCACTTCCCAGATGGGCTGAAACTGTTGGAACTGATCCCTCTGCCCTCTTAACCTCTGATTCAAGATGGGGCCAACATGCCATCCGATTGGCACCTTGGGTAGGGCAGGGAAGTCTCTGAGAAGAGTAACAGTGCCCCATACTGGTGCATGCTGATGACAGTGGACCTGTTAACAGGAAACCTCACCCAGGGGCCTCCTGAAGCAGCAGGATTGTGTCCCTCAGTGTCTCGCCCAATGGCCCATGCAAACTGCTGATTAATGGGCAATACAAATGTGGCAATTGCTGCCAGTATCCCATGGAGGCCCAAGACTGGACCCTCTATGCTATCTCTGCAGTGGCTATGTCTTCTGGGTATGGTTGGGGTCTGTTCAGGCTGTTTTTCCATTCCTCTTTTCCTCATAACAGCATCCCCTTTTCTTTTTTTTTTTTTTCTTTTTGAGATAGAGTCTCACTCTTTTGCCTGGGCTAGAGTGCCGTGGCGTCAGCCTAGCTCACAGCAACCTCAAACTCCTGGGCTCAAGCGATCCTCCTGCCTCAGCCTCCCGAGTAGCTGGGACTACAGGCATGTGCTATCATGCCCAGCTAATTTTATATATATATATTTTTAGTTGGCCCAATAATTTCTTTCTATTTTTTAGTAGAGACGGGGTCTCACTCTTGCTCAGGCTGGTTTCGAACTCCTGACCTTGAGCGATCCTCCCGCCTCAGCCTCCCAGAGTGCTAGGATTACAGGCGTGAGCCACCACGCCCGGCCCAGCATCCCCTTTTCTTCAGGAAATTTCTCAACTCCAGGTGAATCTAGTGAGTTTGATGAGTCACAGTGCCTGATCCCATCCATCGGGGTGAGAATGTGACCCAGCCAGGCCAAACTTAGTCTTGCATCCCTTTGGACGTTGTCGAGGAAGCTAGGAAGTTGGGGGTCATTCTGGCCACCTCTCCCTCACATGCCATATCCAAGCTTCTAGGTCTGCTGATTTTACCTCCTCGATTTTTCTCCTGTCTCCCTGCCCCACCACCCTAGTCCCAGCTGTTACTATCTATCTCCCGAACATCTGGGTGGCCTCCTAACTGATGTCTCCACGTTCACTCTGGGCCCCCTCCACCCAGCCTGCTGCAGCTGGAGACATTCTTTCAAAGAACGAATATGATCGTGTCAGTCCACTCCTCCCTGATTTCGATCCTGGCTCCCCATGGCCTTAGGATAAAGACAAAATTCCTTACAGTGGCCCACAAGCCCCATGGACTACTCCCTCCCCCCTTCTCCTCTTACCTTGCACAACGCTCTGCTGGCTCTTTGCATTCTACTACTCAGACACTCCTGGAGCCCCAGTTTCTAGTATCAACCTGCTGCTTTGTACACACTGGTCCCTCCACCCGAAATGCCCTTTCCCTATCCCTTCACCTAGGGTTAGCTGATCTTAGCTCAGACATCGTTTCCTTAGGGAAGCTTTTCCCAACCTCCAACATCAAATCCTCCGTGTACACCCTCCTGTACTATCTGACTCTTCCTCAAAGCATGTGTCACAGTGCAATTTTACACTTGTTGGCCAATTGATTTATGTTTGTCTCTCCCACTGGTTACGAGCTCCATGAGACTAGGCACAGTGTCATTTTTGCTCATAATGTTTTTTTTTTTTTTTTTTTTTAGAAACAGTCTCACTCTGTTGCCCGGGCTAGAATGCAGCACATAATAATTTTTGAATGACTGACAGTGAATGAATTGATCCAACCAGTGGGTACCCAACACAGACTGGGCCAAATGGAGCCTTTCCCCAGAATTTCCCAAATCAAAGGTGAAAGAGAGTTGCTCTTTTTTCCTCTGGGATCACAAGATACGAGGAGGCAGACTCTGGGCTGCAGATGCTCATCTTTTCTGCCTTCTGGTGTTCAGCTGTCTGTAAAATAATACCTGGCAGGCTGGGCATGGTGGCTCATGCCTATAATCTCAGCACTTTGGGAGGCCAAAGTGGGAGGATTGCATGAGGCTAAGAGTTCAAGCCCAGCCTGGGAAACATAGTGAGACCCCTTCTCTACAAAAAATAGAAAACTTAGCCAGGCATGGTGGTGCACACCTGTAGTCCCAGCTACTTGGGAGGCTGAGGCAGGAGGATCACTTGAGCCCAGGAGTTGGAGTTTGCAGTGAGCTATGATTGAGCCATTGTACTCCAGCCTGGGTGACAAAGTGAGACCCTGCCTCAAAATAATAATATAATACCTGGCAAGTGGAGAGGAAAGAAGGTCCTGCCAGGATGAGGTCTCTCCATCCCTAGGCCCCTGAGCTCAGGAGTTCTTCCTTCAATTCTCCAAGCCTTCCAGGACATTCTCAGCTTGGAAGCAATAAATCTCCAGTTTATGTAAGCTTGTTTGAGTTGGGTTTTTGTCGCTTGCAACAGAAAGATCCTTGGCTAAGGCAAGTTAATCCGATGGCCTGGGCTTAGAGATGCAAGACTGGAAGACATTAGGTCAGGACATTTAAAAAAACAATTGGCCTAGAGGCAAGGTAAAAATTCTATTTGGTATGGCTAATTTGCCTACTGCGATTAGACTGCACAGGTGCCCATTGTTATCTGCCATAAGAAAGGTGCTCCTGACCTGCTGGCAAGCATTTGGGGCATGGCTAAATTGCTTCATTTGAATGCTGATTACATCTTTGCAGCAATACATCTAACCAGCCATCCAGTCATGCAACACACATGCATTGTGCACCTACTATGGGCAACACAGACACTACAAGAAACAGAGTGAATAAGATTCAGTCCGCTTGCAAGGTTTAGAGTGTGGTTTGTTAGAGAATGTGGCATAAACATAAATAACAAGACAGGAAGTGCTCAGGACTACTGTCAGGGAGCTCACCGCAGAAAGGCTACACGAGGGGCAAGACAGCACCCTTAAGAGCATGGACTTCAGAGCCAGAATGACCCCAGTGTGAACGTCAGCTCTGCTGCTCACTGCCGCTCAGCCTGCCTTCATCTCCTCTGCTGTAACATAGGGATAATAATTCCCTTGCAGGTTTTTAGGAAGATTAACACAGATAAAATACATCAGCTGTGCAGCAGAGAGGTGTCCAGCAAATTGGAATGAATGTTATTATGTGCCCAGATGGTACTTGGAGAGCCACCTGGAAAAAGCCCCTACCCAAAACCATGTACCCTCTCACACCCATGGAAATCATAGCACTGAAAAGCCCAGCATCAGGGATTCAATTTAGGAGTTTATGGCTTGCTTGCTAGAAGACCCCTGTTAAAATGCAAATGTGTTATTTGAAAGTACTAATACAGTGAGTAATTAGAAAATGTAAACACGTATCAAGGATCAGTTAAATTGCTGGGCATGGTGGCTCAGCCCTGTAATCCCAGCACTTTGGGAGGCCAAGGTGGAAGGATCATTTGAGGTCAGGAGTTCAAGACCAACCTGGGCAACATAATGAGACCTCCATCTCTTAAAAAAAATAAAAAAATTAGCAAAAAGCAAAACAAAAACAAACCCCCCTACAAGATCAGTTAAATTATCAGCACAGAGCAGACTAGGAAGGAAGACTTGGAGAATAAAGGGCAAATGACAGCACGATCTAGCTGCATGCCATGCATTGTGGCACATGCTTTTCACGCCCAGTTGACCTTGCACAATTGACCTAAGCTCTTGGTGGCTCAGTTTCCTCATCTGAAGATACAAAGAGCAGCATCTCTCTCACAGGATTGTTTTGATAATTAATTAGGATAATGCACAAAAGTCACAGGCCACAGTGCCCGGGCAAGCCAGCCCTGGAGCCCATGTCCATCTGAGTGGTTGGGAAGCACTTGAGGCCACAGTACATCCAGTGATGGGGGGACACCAAAAGAGGAGGAAGGGGCACTCAGGTCCCTCCCATCAGGGCAGATCTGGATGCTGTGGCAACACCACCATGTCCTGCTTCAGCAGCTGGGATGCCCACTGATGCAGCTGGAAACTTTTATGGTAGAAACCTGCAAGAAAAAGATGTGGCCAGATCTCACGTACCTTGAGGAAATCTGTTCCTGAACTTCCTCCAGTTCTGCGAATGTCACCTTTTAAGATGTGTTCTCTTCTCTTATACTTTCAAGGCCTAAGATGTGCTGTGTTATGTAGCATTTTAAGGACACATGAGCTGACCATAAACTGATGCAGACGGGAAAGATATTCGGTTAAAAAAACTAAAAGCAATGCAAACACTGAGACTTCTTGTTGCAATAGTCCACAGGGGGGCATTGCATGCCCATTTATAATTTGTGGAATTTTCCATTCCATCACTAGATGCCAGAAGATCAGAAACAATTCTTGCACACAGAAAAGTGACAACTCTGTCATTTATCTCAATGAGCATCTTTCTGGTCTTTATTAATTCATACTCCTCTTCTGACTAGAGGGCAAGGGAAGATTTTCTTTTTTTAATCACTCAGTCTGAGATTTGGAGAGAATCTCGGGATTGGTGGAGCTTCCCAAACACTGACCAGCCAGCTGCATAAGGATACCCGAGGAGCTTTTTTCACATGCTCAATCCTGAGGGCCTGCCTCTTGGAGAACCTGACTCAATAGGCCTGGGGTAGGAGTGGGTGTCGCAAGGTGTGGCAGAACTTTTTAATTTTTTGGTAACAGCTTTATTGGGATATAATTCACATACACACATATAAAGTGTACAATTCAATGGTTTGCAGGATAAGTGAACAACCATTGTCAGGGTAACACCAGGATAGCTGCATACGGCCCTCAGAGTCCCCTGCCACAATCTGAAGGCAAGCTAGGCGCATCAGGCTGCAAGTGTTCCCTGCTGGCACCTGGGGAAGTCCAGCCGAGGTGCGTCAGGCCCTCAGAGTCGCCCGCTGCCATCTTGGGAAAGACAGCTTAGGTGCATAAGGTTGCAAGAGTCTCCTGCCACCATTGGGGAAGTCCACCTTAGGTGCATCTGGGCCTGAGAGTCCCCCGCCACCACATCCGAAAGTCCAGCTGAGGTGCATCCAGGCCTCAGAGTCCCCCGCCGATGTCTGGAGAAGGCCAGCTTAGGTGTATCTGGCTACAAGTGTCCCCGGCCGCCACTCGGGGAAGTCCAGCTTAGGTGCATCAAGGTCTGAGAGTCCCCCACCGCCATCTGGGAAAGCTAGTTTACGTTCATCTGGTTGCAAGAGTCCCGTGCCGCCACTTGGGAAAGTCCAGCTTGAGTGCATCCAGCCCTCAAGGACCCCAGCCGCCATTTGGAAAAGGCCAGCTTAGGTGCATCTGGCTGCAAGAGTCCCCTGCCGCTGCTTAGGAAAGCCCAGTTTCAGTGCGTCTGGCCCACAGTGTCCGGAGCCGCCATCTTGAGAAGACCAGCATAAGTTGATCCAGGCCTGAGAAACCCCAGCCACTTGACACTTGGGGAAAGCCTGATTCAGTGCCTCGGGCTGCAAGAGATGACACCAAAACCTGAGGAAGTCTGGCAACAGTGCATCTGGCCCACAGTGTTCCCAGCCGAAATCTGGAGAAGTCAAGGTTAGGTGCCTCCAGGCCTGAGAATACTTACTGGATGCCTGAGGAAGGCCTGCTTCAACGCATCCTGCTGCAAGAGTTACCCGCTGCTCCTTGGGGAATTCCATCCTAGCTACATCTGGACCTTAGAGTACCACACTGACACCTTGGGAAGGCCTGCTGCAGTGCATCTGACTGCAAGAGTCTCCTGCTGCAACGTCAGAAAGTGTACCTAAGGTGCATCCAGGCCTCAGAGTCCCCTGCCGCCACTTGGGAAGGCCTGGTTTAGTGCATCCGGCTGCAAGAGTCCCCAACTGCCAAAGGGGAATTCCATTCTACGTGCATCTAGATCTGAGAGTCCCATGCCACCACTTGGGGAAGGTCTGCTTCAGTGCCTCGGCTGCAAGGGTACCCCACTGCCTCTTGGGAAAATCCAGCAACAGTGCATCTGGCCTACAGTGTCCACAGCCGCCATCTGGGAAAGGCCATGTTAAGTGCCTCCAGGCACAAGACTCCCTGTCGGATGCCTGATGAAGGCCTGCTTCAATGATCCGTCTGCAAGAGTCCCCCACCCACCTTGGGGAATTCCATACTAGGTGCATCTGGGCCTTAGAGTCCCTCGCCGCCACTTCGGGAAGGTGTGCTTTAGTGGATCTGTCTGCGAGACTCTCCCGCCTTCACCGCAGAAAGTATACTTCAGGTACATCCAGGCCTCAGAGTCCCCTACCACCTTTTGGAGAAGGCCGGCTTCATTGCCTCTGGCTGCAAGAGTCCCCCACCGCCTCATGAGGAGGTCAGGCAACAGCACATCTGGCACACTGTGTCCCCAGCTGCCATCTGGGGAAGGCCATGTTAGGTGCCTACAGACCTCAGAATCCCTATCAGAAGCCTGAGTAAGGCCTGCTTCAATGCATCTGTCTGTAAGAGTCCCCCGCTACCCTAGGGGAATTCCAACTAGGTCCACCTGGGTCTTAGAGTCCCAAGCAGCCACTTTGGAAAGACCTGCTTTAGTCCATCCGGCTGCAAGAGTCCCCAGCCTCCACCTCAGAAGGTCTACCTCAGGTCAATCGTCGCTTCAAGGTCACCCGCCATCACTTGGGGAAGTTCGACTTCTGTGCATCTGGACCCTGTGTCCAAAGCCGCCCTCTGCAGAATGCCACGTTAGGTGCCACCAGGTCTGAGAATTCCTATCAGGAGCCTGAGGAAGGCCTGGTTCA
Source organism: Lepilemur ruficaudatus (assembly GCA_963574885.1). NCBI lineage: Eukaryota > Metazoa > Chordata > Mammalia > Primates > Lepilemuridae > Lepilemur > Lepilemur ruficaudatus. The sequence goes on from CAUYRT010068770.1 coordinate 9,603, forward strand.
ATGCATCTATCTGTAAGAGTCCCCCTCCGCCCCTTGGGGAATTCCGTACTAGGTGCTTCTGGGCCTTACAGTCCCCCGCTGCCACTTCCCATAGGTCCGCTTTAGTGCATCAGTCTGCAAGAGTGCCCCGCCTCCACCACAGAAAGGATACATCAGGAACATCTAGGCCTCAGAGTGCCTCGCTGCAACTTGAGGAAGGCCTGGTTTAGTGCATTAGGCTACAGGAGTCCCCAACCACCACTTTGGGAATTCCAACCTATCTGCATCTGGGCCTGAGAGTCCAAAGCCACCATTTAGGCAAGGCCTGCTTCAATGCATGCCTCTTGGAGAGTCCCCCGCTATCCCGTGGGGAATTCCAACTAGGTGCATCTGGGCCTTAGAGTCGAATGCCGCCACTTTGGAAAGGCCTGGTTGAATACATCCATCTGTAAAAGTCTCCAGCCGCCCCTTGGGGCATTCCATACTAGTTGCCTCTGGGCCTAAGAGTCCCATGCTGCCACTTTTTGAAGGCCTGTTTTAATGCATGCATCTGTAAGAGTCCCCCGCCGCTCCTTGGGCAATTCCATGCTAGGTGCATCAAGGCCTTAGAATCCCACGCCATCACTTGGTGAAGGCATACTTTAGTGCATCTATCTTTTAGAGTCTCCTGCCGCCCCTTGGGGAATTCCAGCTAGGTGCATCTGTGCCTTACAGTCACCCACCACCACTTCGGGAATGCCTTCTTTAGTGCATCTGTCTGCAAGAGTCCGCCTGCCCCCATTTGGTTAAGGCCTGCTTCATTGCCTCAGCCTGCAAGAGTCCCCCACTGCCTCATAGGGAAGTCAAGCAACAGCACATCTGGCACACAGTGTCCCCAGTGGCCCTCTTGGGAAGGCCACGTTAGGTGCCTCCAGGCCTGAGAATCCCTAGCAAATGCCTGATTAAGGTCTGATTCAATGCAACCAGGTGCAAGAGTCCCCCACCGCCCCTTGGGGTATTCCAGCTTAGGCGCATCTGGCCCTGAGAGTCCCCCACCGCCTCTTGGGGATGTCCAACTTAGGTTCATCTGGGCCTGAGAGTCCCCTTCCACCACCTCGAGAACTCCAGCCTAGGTGCATCCGGGTCTCAGAGTCCCCCAACACTGTCTCGGGTAGGCCAGCTTAGGTGCCTGCATCCACGAGTCTCCCCCTTCCATCTGCGGAATGCCACCTTAGGTGCTTCAGCCCCCAGTGTCCCTCCCCACTGTCTGGGGAAGGCCAGCTTAGGTGCCTTGCCGCCCCAGTGTCCCCCCTCCTCTGCCATCTGGGGAATGCCAGGTTAGATGCCTCAGGACCCCAGAGTCTCCCCCTGCCATCTGGGGAAGGCTAGCTTAGGTGCTTGTGAGCCTCGGGTCACTGGGTTAGCCCCTGACTCTCCCACCTCCTTATGTCCAGTTTTGAATTTCATATCCGAGGCGGTAAACATTCCAATCTGCAGGCATCAATGTAGAGCCTGGGGCTCCTTGGTCTTAGCTTCTTGTCGCCCCAAGGCCTGCCATTGCGTGGTCTCCACTGGCTTCTCTGGCTTCATGGTCTCACACGGCCCCTATCCAGCAAGACACTATGATTGCAACATCCCAAAGTCGCCAGACTGGCGTGTCCTTCCCTCATGTCTCCACCTCCATCCCTCACCCTCCTACCTCCACTGCCCCCCATCTGCCCAGCAGGAGGCCCAATGGTTCAAGACTTAGCACAAAACCGTGAGCTCCTTTGTGATGTTTTCCCAGATGAAGGTAACGACACCCTTTGGCTGTGACCTCACCATGCCAAGTTTAGATGACTACGGCAGCTCCTGCAGCGCTTTGGGAACTTGGTCTGTTTTCGTGTCTTTTCCTTGGAAGACTTTTGGGTTTCAGGATGTGAGAGAGAGAGAAGGAGGACATCAAAGAGGGTTGCTAACTATTTTGTCAAGTAAAGGGGTGTTTTCAAAAACAACCCAACTCCTCTACATCCCCAATATTTCATTAAAGGTCATATTAACACACAAAACAATAGGAAAGTCATGACCTCAGAATTAGGGATGGTCTCTCAAAGAAAGGAGTCTCCACCTCTTCTACATTTATCTATGCACACGTTGGC
>CAUYRT010068771.1:0-60366 GCA_963574885.1 Lepilemur ruficaudatus
AGCTGGGACTACAGGCATGAGCCACCATGCCCGGCTAACCTTTTCTATATATATTTAGTTGGCCAATCAATCTCTCTCTATTTATAGTAGAGACGGGGTCTCACTCTTGCTCAGGCTGGTTTCGAACTCCTGACCTTGAGCGATCCGCCCGCCTCGGCCTCCCGGAGTGCTAGGATTACAGGCGTGAGCCACCGCGCCCGGCCAGAACAAGAATTTTTAACAAATCTTTCAGAGGATTAGGATGCAAGTTTCCAAGGACCCATATTATGAGCAATACTTCTGGCTGTGTGGGAATTATCTTTAAAATGCAAAGTAGATCTACATTTCCCCAACCACTCCATCCATGCCCTCCCTCCAAACACCTTTTAGGATAGAAATTAGCCAACCGTTTATCTTAAAAGTTATAAATTGGAGGACTGTGTATCAAGACATGCTTAGTTTGGCCTACACATTAAAAAAAAAAACATATTGAATGTGCCATCAGCATTTAATAATGAGAGTTTTCACTGAAAACAAAAGATTTAAAGCTGCTTTTAAAATATTATTCCAAACATGACTTATCCAGGTTAAAGACTATTCTGTTCAAATGGAGAATACCCTATCTGAATCACCAGTTTCCATCACTTCCCTTTAATGATACCAATCTGTCTCTAGGTTTCACCTGGTAGGAGAACTTAGATATTTGAGATTTTTTTAGACCTTCTACAAAATCTTCTTCCCCTCATGCAAAACACTCCCTTTAATGCTGGCATCAAAACTGGGGCTCTAGCCAAAGTTGAGTTTTTCTCCAAACACATTTGTTGTTGTTCAATTTTTTTTTTAATTTCAGATATTATGGGGATACAAATATTTTGGTTACATATATTGCCTTTGTACCACCCAAGACAGAGATACAGGTGTGCCCATCCCCCAGACAGTGTGCTCCACACCCATTAGGTGTGAATTTACCCATCACCTTCACCCCCCTCCCACCTGCCCGGCACCTGATGAATATTACTTTCAGGTGTGCACCTAAGTGTTGCTCAGGTAGTACCAATTTGATGGTGAGTACATGTGGTGCCTGTTTTTCCATTCTTGTGATACTTCACTTGAAAGAATAGGCTCTAGCTCCATCCAGGATAATACAAGGGGTGCTAGTTTACCATTGTTTTTATGGCTGAGTAGTACCCCATGATATGTACTCACATTTTATCAATCTACTCTTGTATTGATGCACACTTGGGATATTTAATTTTTAATTCTGGGCTTTCCTACAGATTTTTCAGTGAGTATGCAACCTCCATAATCTTAGGCAAGTTTGTCTTTCCTTTAAAACTCAGTTCAGAGATGACACAACTTAAAGTGGTTTAAATTGTTACCTCTTAACTTTCTATTATCATTGTTTATGTGTTTCAGTCCATTTCTTAAAGAACTGTATTGTTTATTTACTTTAAATTTCAAACTTCACAGAGCTGGGACCCTGAATTATTCATCTGTGTATCCCTAAGGCCTACCCTCACACTAGACATGTTGTAGCTTCACATAAATATTGATTATGACTGGATGGGTGAACTTACATTATAAACATACTTGTTGGTACCTGTAGCTTCTATGGGGTAGATTCTATTTTTATTATGTCACATCATCTGTAACAGACGAAGAAATCAAAATTTTAGTCAGTGGTGGGAAAACAAAGATGAAGGTAAGAAGCTATCTTTGTCTAGCATGCTAGGTATTCACATTCATTTAGACAATTATTTATGAGATAAAATGACAACCACCTATATGCAGAAACTGTAGCACATTCATGTTGCCCACCATGTGAGGGACAAGGGAGAGGGAACCAGGATCCAGGATGACTGGCACAAATTAATTTCTCAATAAATACATGCTTAAACACTGAGTCAATGGATATTTAAGTGAATGAATTTTAAAATGAATGTTATTCCAGACTTCGAGGAACTTACATGCTAATGAGGACATGGTCAGGGTCACCATGACCAATTATACCAGTTAGAAAAAGGGGCCCCTCTTGGTTCTAATTAATCATAAAATACAACCTCTCCAGGCAGATAAATTGCAAAGCATGTGCCTTCTTATTGAATTAATTAGGTCCAGTCCAGTGCCAAGGGGCATTGCCCAATAACAGGGCTAAATTTGAACATTTCCTCACTTGTCATAGGATCCTGTATTTAGAAGCCTGTGAGTTCAGTCCTATTGTTATCTTTATTTTGCACAGGGACAAACAGCACATTTTGAATTCTATCTGTTCCTAACCTAAGGCTCAAAGTGATTACGTGACATGGCTAAGCTAAACACATCTAATAAGTGATAGAATTGGGATGTTTCTGACCAGATTCCTGCTATTAGCAAACAGGACTAGCCCATTTATTCAAGAGAAAAATCACTGTTAGACCTATAAGTTGACTCCATTGAGCAAGGGGACTTCCTAGGTTAAATCAGCTGTAGCCAAGATGAAGAACCCTGGAATAAAATACAGTTTCTAGGGCACAAGGTTTGCTAGGAAAAATGAACACCAATCATCAGAATCAGCAGGGGAGATATTTCACACAGATTCCCAGTGAGTGTATGGTAAGGCCAATGAATCTGTTTTTTTTTTTTTCTTTTAAGTTCCACCAATAATTTGGAGAAACAGCTATGTTTGAAAATCATGATTTTACAACACTGTAACCCAGTACTATTAAAATACCCTCTGCTGTATTTAGATGAATAACTCAATTAAGTGTACTTCAAGTTGAAATCATTCTTGCATTTCACCCGAGTGGCCCATTTGACGAAATAAGAACTTGTACCCAGGGGAAATTATAAATAAAAATACAGTGGCATGTGTTTAGGTCCCTGATTACTGGAAATAAACTGAAGTTGTTTGGAAATTGTAAGATAGATAGAGCTTCTACATAGTAGTAGCAGAGGTTATATTTCTTTGAGTATCTCCCAGGGAGCACAAATATTAAAAAGAAGTAATATGTTTTGATCTTTATAACTACCCTTTAAGATATAAAAAGAAGTCATTGTTATTTCCATTTTAGGGATGAGAAAATCAAGGGTATCAGAGTTTAAACAACAGTCCCTAAAAAATAGCAAAACTCAGAATGGCTCTCAGAACTTTAAATGTCAAATCCCTGCACAATCCACCCCTTCATGGTGCCTCTTTAGAAGAAGAGGGAGATGAAGATAATGACAAAGCCAAAGAAGAAGAAGAAGAAAACAGGGAGGAGAATACAAAGAGAAAAGGAAGAATTCTTGACTTTCTTTGACTCTAACTGAAGCAAATCAGCAGTGTTAGAACAAACATCAATGAATGTGCAAGACTTTAAAAAATGAGCAAACTTTGGTCCTTTAGCATAATGTAGAGCCCAAATGGATGGCATATAGCTACATGTCCTGAATCTTTGTCCTGTTCAAACTAATGGACTCCAGGTGATTGAATTGATATGCCTACCTTGAACTTAGTGAACTCTTTCAAATATTTATTTACTCACTCAACAAAAAAATATTGAGTCAAATCTTGGTTCCAACTACAATACCAGGTACTAGAGACGGGCCAGATAGCCCCTGCTTTCGAAAAGCAAAAAGACTAATTGAAAATACCACACACATAGGAATGCATGAATGATTACAGCCCAGTGAAAACAGAATTGTAACAGAGAGAGACATGTGGACTTAGTCTGACTCCATAGAACAAGGGATGTCCTGAACTGAATCTCAAATTTTAGGTAGGGTCAAGATAACTCAAAAAATAAATAAATAAATAAATAAAGGAAAGGAAGAAAGCCTATCTATGTAGACAGAGAAATAAATGCAAGGAGCACAGAGGTGAGTGAGTTTGAAAAGCCTGAAGAAGGATGACCAGTTGCTCCCTTTCCAAATAATCATATAAATGCACATAGATCTTTATACTCATTCTATAAATATTTTATATTTATCACACATCTACAATGTGTATGGCACTAGCCTATGTGGGTCTCAGAGGAGCACAGGGTAAAATTCAAACACTCCAGAAATAGCACCTGTTATAAATGAATGAGTGATCCCTGTTCCCATGAACTATCTGACAAAGGCATTGCAATGCAGGACTTAAAATCAATGCAGCTCTTGGAGAGGGAGGGCGTCAGGTGCATTAACAGCAGCTTTCATCTCTCAAAAGCTAGCTGAGTAATAGACTATGACAGGGAGAGATGCTTCGAGATCCTCAGGAGAAACTAAATGTCAGATGAAACAAACTCAGGAGCCTTGAAGCAAAGGGAAAAACCATGGTATGGAAAGGACTTCATGGACACAGATTTTTCTCCTAACATGTGCTCTGATTTCAGGCAGGATTAGGATGTGCCCCTTGTCACTGCACCACTTCTGGGAAGGATGGTCATGGAGGAAAGTGTTAGCTTATGGTGGGGGGAATGTATGGATATGAAAAAGAAAAAAAAACTATATTTTAATTCTTCCCAGTATTTCCAAACACACATCTATGAGAATATCCCCAGATCTTGAGTTCTGGTTTTATGGTCTAGAAGAACCAAAGGGTTTCACCAAGCATTCTACAAACATCTAATGACCTGAGCAGTGGTTTCACATGCAGCGAGGGAGTCTGCCTGACTTCGTACAGAATGTGCACTTGGGAGGCTGGTGTACAGGTGCAGGTTCAATTCCTGGTGCTGCCTCTCACCATCTTAGTTTTCTTCTTTGTTAAGTGGGGATGATAACTGTGGCTCTCACATGCTGCTGATGTGAGGATGTAATGACAGATGCTGGTGGAATACTTGGTAAATTGGCACATATAAATGCATCATGAATGTTAAGTTTTCTGCTACTGTTTCATATTATCATTTTCCTTCTCCTCTTCTCCTTCTTTTGTTCCACCTGTATCCGTAAAATGCATTGGAAATAGTTTATTAGTATGGCTGCTATCACGGAAAAGGAGACAGGAATAATGTATACAGAATTCAGTGAGATTTTAAGCAAGAAAGAGAGAAAGAAGAAGAAGAGGAGGAGAGGGGGAGGGGAGCAGAGGTAAAGGAGAGAGGATAGAAAGTGGTCTAAGTCTTGTTCTTTCTAATTGTTTGCTACAGCAAAACTCCTTTTTTCTTCCCTCTGCAAATATTTATTGAGCCACTTCTATGTCAAGAACCTGTGATAAAGGCTTAATTTACAATGATGAATCTGTCACAGTTTGCCCTCAAGGACTAGTTGGGAAGACAGCTACAAAAATGGGCTATAGGGTACGCTGGAAAGAAGGTATGGATCACAATGTGATACCTTTGGTGAGGACACATATGCAAAGCACATGAGCCATGCTGGCCTGTCAGGGAAGGATGTGGCCACTCATATGGGGTCAGAGAACTGGTGGCTTTCAGCCAGGTAAATGAACAAGTGGCCAGAAATGGAAATGAATTGGGATTTGGGTGACAGGTTACTCAAAGTTCAACAGAGAAGAGAACATAAATTGCTCTCATGGGTTGGAAGCCGCTTGATGCAGTGGAGGGTTGAACACAAGGAGTAATGAGTGCCTGGGGTCAAAGCAGTGGCAGAAGCTTGAAGTCTGTACTGGCAGATATAGCAGGCTTTCAGAGAAATTACTGGGTCAAATCACTTCTTTGATTAGATAGGTATTCTTTAGTGTTTTGTGAAGAAGGGAGTTATGCAGGGAATGTACTGGAGATTATTTGGTGAAAGATCAGGGTAGCCCACACTTGGGAGGAGATGGTGGTTGAGATGAAGTGAAGAGTGTGAATTCAAGAAAAACCTGGAGGCAGGGCACAGTGGCTCACGCCTGTAATCCTAGCACTCTGGGAGGCCGAGGCAGGTGCATTGTTTGAACTCAGGAGTTCAAGACCAGCTTGAGCAAGAGCGAGACCCCATCTCTACTAAAAATAGAAAGAGATTAGCTGGACAACTAAAAATATACAGAAAAAATTGGCTGGGCATGGTGGTGCATGCCTGTAGTCCCAGCTACTCGGGAGGCTGAGGCAGGAGGATCGCTTGAGCCCAGGAGTTTGAGGTTGCTGTGAGCTAGGCTGACGCCACGGCACTCTAGCCCAGGTGACAGAGTAGAGACTCTGTCTCAAAAAATAAACGCACAAGCAAATAAAATAATGAAGTATTGAATATTGGCGCTTGGGATGACTTGACCTAAGTCATAACTCATTTGGGGCACATTGTACTGGAAGATGTTAAAAATTATAATAAGTGTAACTTTTTTTAAATCTCTAGAGTACTGGGATTTAATGAATTCTTCTGAAAAATACGATAAGATACCAGAGATTTGGGAAGGCCATAATGTAGCTGATTACATTGATCCAGCCATCATGAAGGTTTGTGTCGCTTTTTAAATTAAGTGTTTTCTCTTTTTAATGTCACTACTGGAAGGCGAGGTCCGACTGGTTCCCCCATTCTCCTGGGCCCTGGGCACTGACGGGCCCGCCCTGCCTCCCGCCTCCGAGCCCTGCCCTACTTGCATTCTCTTGGCATATAAATGTCAAGTTTCTCTCATCTTCTTAAAAACACGCGCTTTCTCACACCCTGTGCTGTCCTGCAGCCGCTGTCCTGCGTCCCTCTCTCCCCAGTCGACCGTTCTGGCACAGTGCCGCCTGGAGTGTTTGCAGTCTGTGTGTCCTCACGCGTCCACCCGGTTCCTGGACGTCCTGCTCGGTTCACTCCGTGTTTTCAGTCCCTACGACCCCCACACCCGCGTCTCAGATGCGTTTGCTCTCTCGAGGTTGGGCTGGTGGCAGCGTCCCGACTCCCAGGCCGTGCGGAGTGGCCGGCGGTGTGGGCCACCCTCGTGCCCACTGCTCTGTCATTCGCTTCTGAGCGTGCTTGTCCCCCGGCGTCCAGCGTCTGCGCTCCCCGCTCTGCCCCCCGCACCCCTGACTGCGCAGTCCCGCGCTGCGCTTGTGCGGCTCTGGCCGTGCCTGTGCCTCTCCCCCCGGTCCTGCCGCTCCCAGCCTCACCGAACACGGCTGCCTGTCGGGCTCCTGCCTCGGTTGGTTTGCTAGGGCTTGACACACATGCACGTGCCGTGAGTTTTCATTTTTGCCTTACTGACTTTGTGTCCAGTGTGGGTTGTGTTTGGGACGACGTTGGAATTGACAAGTGGGCGTCGTTCAGATTCAGGCTCTTGCAGAACCGAGTTCACTTCGTGCACCTGCTCAGCGCATTGGAGGATGGGGGGGGGGGTTCTGCAGGTTTTCAGCCTCGGAGTTCGCTTCAAGAGGAGGCGGCACGGCGCGGAGCAGTTACCGCCACGCTGTGCCGCCAGCTGGCGCTCATGTGGTCTCATGTCCTCGCAGCCGGTGCTGAGGGACGAGCTGCGCACACGGTCCGGCTGAGGCCGGCCCTCAGCACCGTGTCCTCAGAGGCTTGTTGTGCACACCGCCCTGCACACCTGCGCAGGGCTTTTCGTTGTTAATTTTGTTTAATCGCAACTCTGTTTTTAAAGAAATTGGAAGAGTTAGAGAAAGAAGAAGAGCTGAGAACGGCTGCTGGCGAGTACGACAGCGAGTCTGAGAGTGAGGACGAGGAGATGGCGGAAATACGGCAGCTGGCAAAGCAGATCAGAGAGAAGAAGAAGCTGAAAATTCTGGAATCCAAAGAAAAAAATACACAGGGACCCAGGATGCCTCGAACTGCTAAGAAGGCAAGTTCTGTGTGTGTCCGGAGAGGTGTGGCCTGTGTTTCTGCAAATTGGATTCCTGTGTGATCATTGCTAAGTACAACTTTTCTGCCCATTTGTGGCCATGAGGTTGCACGTACTTTGTTTTGTTGGGGTTTATCGACTTGCGATATTGTTCCAGTCTTGATCTTTTATATTCTGATTATCATGCATTTTTTCGGTGACTTTCAGCTTCGAGTTTAGGACTGTTATAGATCAAATCATTTCGTAGTTGTACAAACTAAAATTGTAACTTAAGATTCATAGTTTAAAGCTGTTGGTTAAGGCTGGGCATAGTGGCTCACCTGTAATCCCAGCACTCTAGGAGGCCGAGGTAGGAGGATCGCTTGAGCTCAGCAGTTTAAGACCAGCCTGAGTGAGAGCAAGACCCGATCTCTATAAAAAGTAGAAAAATTAGCTGGGCGTGGTGGCTCATGCCTGTAATCCCAGCTATTCGGGAGGCTGAGGCAGGAGGATTGCTTGAGCCCAGGAGCTGAGGTTGCAGTGAGCAGTGATACCACAACTGCACTCTGGCCCAGGCGACAGAATGGGATCCTGTTTCCAAATGAATAAATAAAGCTATCTGTTAGCATTTCCTTACTCTTTAATTTGTGTATGAATCAGGATTTTTGCCTTCTGCAGTTTACCAAGCCTTAGCCCAGTCTGACCAGACTCAAAGGGGAGTTTCTTGGCTCCTGAGACTGGTGGGAGGAGAGGGGTCCTCAGGGCATCACTGTCTCCTACTTAGTGCTCTTGTGGGGAGCAGGTCAGGCCCAGGTCACGCAGGTTCCTCTGAGAGCCCCAGACCACAGGAAGTGGGCGGGAAGGAAGGCACAGTCCCAGAAAAGAGGACGGCGGACAGGGCAGCTGGAACGTGGCAGGACAGGAAAGAAACAGCTTGACCTGAGAGACATGCTTAGTTTAAAGTTCTGTGTTTGAAGACACCGTTTCACGTGGCGGCAACACCCTGGGTATGACAGGCCAGGCCAGAAATCACAGCTTATGAAGGAAGCACATTGGAGATTGTTGTAACAGATATATTTTCCCTTGAGACTTTTAAAAATAACATTTTATCAAACTAAGTTTGTTTAAAACAACTTTGTTTTCCTTGCCAGGTTCAGCGGACGGTTCTGGAGAGCGAGATGCGCAGTCTTGGTGTCGACATGGACGGCAAGGACGACGTGAGTGTCCCGCGTCCATGCGGGTGGGCGCAGCTCTGTTAGCAAACGTGGGTCTTTCAAAGACACGAGGAATCTCAGTGTTTCTCCTGAGGACATTTGTTGGCACAGGGTCTGTCTGAGGGGGTGGGTCAGCCATTTGGGGCGGTTTGCTCTCGGGGTGGGCTGGGGTGTTGGTCCTGTGTCTGCGTGGCCAGTGCAGAAGGCGGTGCTTTCAGACTCAGGTATGTGTGTGGCTTCTGTGGCTGTCTGTCCGTGGACTGCTGGGCTCAGCGCCCTTGTAAGTGGCGGTGGTGTCCTCATTTCACAGACAAGGTGACCAAGGCTGAGCCGGCTTACGTCACCCACACAGCTCCACGGCCCGAGTGAGGCCGAGCTGTGACGTGGCGCAGCGTGACCGCAGACCCGTCCTCAGTCGTGCAGTCTGCTTGACTTCGCTTGCCCTCAGAGTTGGGTTTTCTGTCTGACTGTTGTCACTTTGTGTTCAGATGACAACCCCAAGGGCAGGGAGGAGGTAATTCCTTACATCTGAAGGATAAATGATGCCACACTCGTGACCCTTTTTGAGAGGGGAGTTCTAAGTGTTTTCAAGTGGAGTTAAAGTCACTGTTGGATGAAGCAGATTGTGTTACGTGCAGAGTATTTGCCCAGTAATTAACGTGAAGCTAACTGTGTATGTTGAAGATCTTTAGCTGGGTATGTGCTCACGGTTCTGCAGACTCCTGGGGTATGTTCCTGTGTGTCCCTGGACCATCATCGCAGGGCTAGTCCCGAGCACCGACATCTGCTTCTCTGCTTTCCAGGCCCACTACGCCGTCCAGGCAAGACGGTCTCGCAGCGTCACCCGCAAGAGAAAGTGGGAAGACTCTGTTCCACCTTCCTCTGTGGCCCGGAGTCGGAGCTGCTCTCGAACTCCACGTGACGTGTCTGGTCTTCGTGATGTCAAGGTGAGTCTCTCTGATGGGTGACGTAAATAAACAATGGTCTTTACTATTCACTCGACGATGCTCGGGGCAGACACCAGCAGGTGTCGTCAGGGCACCGAGCAGGAGCTACGGGCACAGCTTCGGTGCACTGCATCCTGGGCCAGGTGCAGTTGGATGCCCTGGTCGTCGTCTGGGTGGCTGCTCCTGCAGGTTGACCCGAGGGAGCCGTGCGCATGCGGCGCAGGGCGTCTTCACCAAACGCTCCCCTCGCTGAGGTACAGCAGAGATTCGGCTTCCGTAATTGCAGTGCTCTGTGTCTTCCTTCCGCACAGATGGTGAAGAAGGCCAAGACGATGATGAAGAAAGCGCAGAGGAAGATGAATCGCCTGGGGCGCAAGGGGGAGGCAGACAGGCACGTGTTTGACATGAAGCCCAAGCACTTGCTCTCCGGGAAGAGGAAAGCTGGCAAGAAGGACAGGCGGTAGTGTCCCTCCAGCACTCGCAGCGGAGCGGCTGCCGCTCGTGTCCTGGTCTGGTCTGGTGGTTCATAAAGTTGGAGCTGTAACCTGTGAGCTGGAGAAACAATGAGCGTAACTGAGGCACTTGCTGCTTTGCTGAAAACTGGTCAGCCCTACAGATGTGGGAAGTTTGTGTCACTGCATAATATAGGTACTTGAGTAGATGGCGATTCTGCATTGGATGGTGTATTGATTGCTTCAGACTTGCACAACTGGCATGATTTATAGGGATGACTGTTGTTTTTGATGGAGAAGAACCTCAGTTTTCTCCAAAGAGGGAACTTTGGTTCATCACACACAAATAGCCCTTTTTATGAAGAAAGCATCTCCACCGTGGATGTGGGCAGAGAGCCGCAGGCTTGGTGGGGGGGCAGGTTCATGTCAACCCCATGCTTAAAATACTCTATTAAATTATTTTCCAGTCTTTTTGTATGTCTTACTGTAGTCTATCTTTGTTAGATCCAAAATAAACCTCTGGAAGAAAGTTTTGATTTATTTGGCTCTTTTTTTGGTTTACTTACAAATCTGTTGATTGGGCCAAATGAAAAAGAAAAAAAAAATACATTTCTTTTTTGTCTTAAGGCAAAAATAGCAGAATAAAGTGTGGCCCAAGGCATCACAGCGTTAGGAGGGAAGCCCTTGCCTCCTCCCCCTATGGTAACTTCCTGTTTGCTCTCACTCTGTGGGCGAGGTAGGTTTGGGATCAGAATAAGCCACTATCGAAGGCCACCTCTACTGGTCTGTGAAGACGCTGGTGATGGTCTGGCCAGAATCAAAAGGTACATACTGTGGAGGAATTTTAAGCAGTGGAAGAAAAAACTTTTTAAGTGTCCATTGGCTTTAAAGTTCAAACCCAACACATGTGCCTTTGGGGTCAGCAGCAGCTACATTCCAGGAGGGGACACTACTCTGCACAGAAGGACGGAGTCCCTCAGGCCAGAGACACTAACCTGTGCACGTCTGGGACGGCATTCCAGGGGCACAGCAGTGACATCCAGCTTTGGCCAAGTGCTCACAAAGTGCCAACAGCCTAGTAACTACATGTGGCTTTCAGTCTGAAACTTCCTAGAATGTAAAACTAAAAAACTAGAAAAAAATATTACAAATGCATTTGAAACTATGACATTTATCATGGTTAAGCTACTATAGCCAATAACTTACTGTATTAAAACTTTCACAAACTAGATAACAATGTTAAAATGTGGTAATTTTTTATTGCTTTTACATTCCAATAAAACAAATACTTGCTACACAGTCTTGCCTGAAATTATAAATTAACTGTTCAGGGCTATCAATAAATGAATTATTTTATTGAATTTATAAAATATTTATCTTTGTAAGAAATAAATTGTTTTTTTCTTGTTATTTATTTAGAGACAGAGTCTCACTCTGTTGCCCGGGCTAGAGTGCCGTGGCGTCAGCCTAGCTCACAGCAACCTCAAACTCCGGGGCTCAGGCAATCCTCCTGCCTCAGCCTCCCGAGTAGCTGGGACTACAGGCATGTGCCACCATGCCCGGCTAATTTTTTCTATATATTTTTAGTTGTCCAATCAATTTCTTTCTATTTTTTAGTAGAGACAGGGTCTCGCTCTTGCTCAGGCTGGTTTCAAACTCCTTACCTTGAGTGATCCTCCCACCTTAGCCTCCCAGAGGAGCCTCCCAGCTAGGATTACAGGTGTGGGCCACCGCGCCTGGCCTTTTCTTCATTATTATGATGTAGCACTTAAGGATAGTAAAGCTGTTTTAAGATTTCAAATTTGAGAAATCTACCCATAGGTTTTAGAAAGTGCATTAATCAAGGTACAATTAATATCAATATACACATATTCCATAACCAATCTACGTAACATGAACATCGGCCTTTTGCATTGTTTTTCTCTCCTACACTGGGCCTGACTGTGGAACAGTGGTTCTCAGCTGGGGTGACTCAGCCGAGTGGCTGTCACAGGAGAAGGGATGCTCATGGCACTCAGCGTGCAGAGCGCAGGATGCTGCCGGCCACCTGTGGGGCACAGGATGGTCCCACAAGAGAGTCATGCAGCCACGTGCAGGGCGTGCCATGGGTGAGGAGTCCGCTGTGTGGGACTCGGTGCCCTTTACAAAGAGCCCCTCTGCCACTGTGACTCTGAAAGCACGGACTCTGCCAATCGGCATATGCTATTTTAAATGTCATAGAAGATTAAACAGCAATAGATCTAACCCGACCAACATCACTGTCAAAAGCAACGGTTTATTCTTAAGTACTTTGAGAATGAAGAACTCACAACATCAACTTAGGATGACGAAGTTGGCACCTACACCACCTAATTTCCCTTGCGCCTGCTCTGCCAGTTCCATCTGTTCACACGGAGAGTTAATTAGGACTGTTCTGAAATAGCCGAGGGTCTCCTTTGCACGTTTTCTGAAGTGCGTACGGTAAGACTTAATGCTAACAACACAAAGCACCTGGCAAACGGCACAGCGCTCTGTGGTGTCCCAAAAATGCCACTCGTGCTGGCCTTGGTGGTATAGTGGTGAGCAGAGCTGCCTTCCAAAAATGCCACGCACTTGTTCAAATTTGTTATAATCACGTGTTTGGGGGGTTAAACTAAGTTTTATTTGTTCTCCTTCATCTGACAAAATAATCTCTCACAACTGTCCTTTACAACAGAGCACGGGGGCGTAGGATACAAAATTATTAGCTGTGTTTTTTACACGTTGATAATGTACCATGTGAGAGTTCTCCTGATAGGGAACCAGGGAATTATTTTAAAAAGTCACTCTAGGTTTACTAAGCAAGTAGAGAAATTCTGCAGTAACCATTCGTCTCCACGTTCACATTCTATGTATTTTCTCATGGTCGGCAAACTGACTCAGATGGTTTAAGTTATCCCACCACTTAAAGAGAAAAGTTTCCACAATGATCTTAAACCACGGTGTTATCTTAATTTCACCCGCGGCTGCTTTTCTCAGGAGCTGCTCCAGCTCTTCCTTCGACACGTAGCAGCAGCTCTTCACCTCGTTGGGGTCCGGGTTCAGCGTCACGTTCTTCCTCACGAACAGGATGTAGTCGATTTCGTGTTCGCCCCAGACACCGTCGGACTGGGCCTTGTAGTGAATGCGTGTCAGGTAATTAATCTCCTCTGGAGGAACCTAACGCATTAACAACGTAACAAAAAGGTAAAATTAAGTCACGACATTACAGCAGTATCTTGAACAGCACTATGGTTTTAAAATTAGAACTTTTAAAGTATTAATCTCCTATCAATGATACACAGAAATGACAAGGTATGAAAAATTATTACATTGTTATTGCAAGTGTCTACATTTTTTTCCCATAGGAGCAAACATATAAAGTTGATGTTTTTGAAATAGTATTAAAAAAAAAAAAAGGCGGTCATTCAATGTGACATTCTCCTTCTTATTTTAAGATTACTTTTCAGAGAAAAAAATTCACCATTTTAACTAGATGAGAAATACTTTTTTTAAATCTAGGTCTCATTTAATGGGGATAATTTCAGGAAAAAAAAAGCTTCAACCAATTAGATTTATAGCTCATAACCATAAGGATTTCCATAAGAAAATGTTCATCTTTGAAAATTAGGCCTACACAGCAGTTCACAGATCAATCCACCGAGCTAAATTCTGACAAGAAATCAGAATTCTCTGTTCGAAGTGCTGTCTGGGGCTAGCTCCTATCTCAGCAGGTCACCACGCAGAGACCTGTGCCCGCATGGAACGTTCTGCCGCGTGTTCCGGCCTCAGCCTGTGCGGCTGCGCGGCAGAGCACACACCTCGTCCAGGGGGATGCCCAGCTCCGCGTGCAGACGCCGCTGCGCCGCTCGCCGCACGCCCAGGGCCTCGTTCTCCTCGAGCTCGCCGGGGTTACTTAACGGGTGACTGCAGCACGTGTTGGTGAAACAATCTGGAAAACGTCAACATGGACATAGGTCAACTGTCCTTCAAAGCAGGTCCGAGATCAAAAATCCCTTTTGTAAGTAACAGAAGAATGATTTTTTGGGATTCTAAAATCAGCTATAACGGGCTATCAGTCATTACTGTGTGAAACGGACATTTGTAGATAGGTTCTTTATCAATGCCTCCTTAACCAAACACATCAAAATGTGCAGATGATACAGATAAAAAATACACACACACACTCCTATCCCTTAGCAGTTCTTATCCTTTACTGCTGCTTTATTAGGTTGCATTCATTCATTGTATACGTTTATTTTATGTAGAATATGAAACTGTCATTCATAGGATTCCCCTTTTGACCTTAGCTTTAGGAAGTTCAGAGTGATAAAACACATACAAAAAATTGTACCATAAGAAAGCTCACCTGGAAAGGTAATCTTTGCATCCGACCTCTGCTGTAGCAGGAGCTTATTTTCGGTGTTGAATAAGAAGACACTAAAAGCTCGATGCAATAATCCTGAAAGAAAAAAAACCACAAGTCTTAAAATACCAGTCACCTGCCCGATGCTCCCCTGTGGTTCAGCCGAACATCAGTAACTTGCTGCTGGTTTTCAGTCTGCTCTTGGGACAGTCTGCTCCTGGCTGGGGAAGAGCGCTGGACGCCCGGCAGGGAAGGTGGCCACAGAGCTGAGGACGAGGTGACCTTGTTGGCCACACTGCTGCCGGCCAAGCTTCCTGTCAGGAACGCTCAGTCTGGTACACCTGGGGAAACGGCGCCCACGATGCCGCCTCTCTCCAACACGAGAAAGGAAGGACTAGCGCTTGGCGGCTGCTGTGCTAGGATTCGTCTATTCCCTCTCTCGGGAAACCCGAATCGCCATTCAGAACTGCGTGTCCTCTGCCTGAGTGAATTTCTCAGCTAACCTGAAATGCCCGGGCAGCTCATTTTTCAACAAAGAAAACAGTACCTTTCTCAATGTTTTCATTCAGGTGACAATTCTTCTTGGTCTCAGCCCCAATTTTATTGTCATTTTCATCAATAAGGATACACATCTCCGCCAAGAGTTGGACTTGCTGCTCATCAAGGTGGTTGGTATTTAGCTCCGGCATTGTCACAAAGTGTCGGCTCTGACCTAGAACGCTAAGTTTAAAAGGAAAGACAGAGGCCATTCACCATCTCACGTTTCTCTGGATGTCACTGCAATGTACTGGAAGGTGACTCCAGCTCTCTGAGCCCCGTTCCTTTCAGAGGCGAGGAGCTACACATGGCTCCATCTGCAGTCTTGCCACTCTACGCCCCCACCCGGGGAGTCCACCATGCAGTGCTCTTGCTCAGCACTGCCTGGACGGCTGTTCATCACAGCCACTCTCCTCATTGCCAAGCTCAAAGCTCCCCTCTAAATTCTTGCCCTCTGACACCCTCTGCAGCCCTCCACAGTCAGTCCTCACCCCCTGCACATCCTTCTTCCTTAGGAATCTGTCCAGCTACGGTTTGGCCCCAACCTAACTTTCCATCCGTCTGGTGCCTTCCCACAGCCATGCCGGGTGCTCTGCCGCTGCACAGATGCTCAAGAATGCCACAGGCCACTGTTGGCTGGAAACCACTTTTCAAGGTGCAATCCATCTGCCAATCAGCCAGTAACCCTTTTACCAACGTCCCAGTAAGATTTTTTCTAGTTTTTCTCAACTCAGACTCCCAATGAGAACAACGATCTGTGTCTGTGACTATTTTGTCAGTTCTCCCAGGGCAGTGCGTAGCTAACACCAGTCTAGATGATTAGGGAATCCGGCCAGATAGTGTCACCTCCGCCTTCGTAATGCTCACACAGCCACAGGCAATTCGAAACTGGGCAACCTACAAACTGGGGGTGGCTGTATTCCAATAAATGTTCCTGGACGCCGAAATGTGAATTTCATTTAATTTTCACACATCACAAAATGTTTTCTTCTTTTAATTTTTTTCTCCAACCATTTAAAAATGAAAAAAACATTCTTAATTCTTAGCTCACAGGCCGTAACAGAAACAGGCAGCAGGCCAGATTTGGCCCATGCCTACCTGGTGCACTGAGCCTTAATTTTCTGAACCCCAATTAATCCTCCCACGGGATTTAAATTCAAAGCACTTTCTGTGCCCTGACTCACACCTTCGCACATCTCTGTTCAGCACTTTCTCTGCTCTCTAACCTCTGTGTCTTGCCAAGCACCTTATACAGAGAACATCCTCAGTATTTCTTGATTTTCCCACACAATGTATTTTGAAGATTCTATGTGGCCTACTTTGTATGTGACTTTCTTCCAAATATATGGATTTACTGAAATCCCTTCAACGGAGTTCACCGTACTACGGAATGTAAACAGAGTGTTTAAACAGCTACTTAATACAAAGTCCTAGCCCCAAACAGGGTCCGGGGTGGGCTGCGTCTGCGTGCGTGGAGTGTTGGGAGTCAGCGAGGACTGTGAGAGCCAAAGTGACGATACTTAACACCTAAGAACTGAAAATGAGCTTGATGATTAACACAGGAAACCAGAAAGAAGAACACCGTGAGAAGAAAAAGTCTACTCTAACGTCAGCCTCGATTTTAAAGTATTTGCAAACTTTCACACACTAGCTTCACGGCCATCCTTCGGCGTCCGCGGGCGTTGGTTCCCGGGCCTCTCACGGGTACCAGAATCGGAGGACGCTCAGGTTCTGGGTACAAAATGGCACAGTGTTTGTGCATTGCCTGTGCACAGCCTGCTGTATACAGTCGTGCAGCACACGACGACGTTCTGGCCGACAACCACGCGTGACTGCGGTCCCGTGATATGGTGACGGGGCTGAGAAATTCCTGTTGCCTAGTGACACTGTCGCCGTGGTGACGTCGTGGTGACATGGAGCACAGGGCACTGCCTTTCCTGTGTTTACACACGCAAATACTCACCACCGGGCAGTGCCACAGTTGCCCACGGACGCGCAGCCCAGGCGTGTGGTGGGAGGGGCGGCCGCGCCTGTGTGAGTGTCCCCGGCACACGACGACCCCGAGGCATTTCTCAGAACCCACCTGTCCCTTAAGCAACACGTGACTGTCCTTTAAGTCAGAGGTCCCCAACCTTTCCGGCACCGGGGCCCATCTTCACGGAAGAGAGGTTTTTCCGTGCATCGGGGATGGTTTTGGGATGATTCTGGCGCGTTGCATTTACCGCGCACTTTATTTCTACTATTACGTTGCGACGTATAATGCAACGATCACGCAGCTCCCACAGGCTGGGGACGCCTGCTGTCAATCACGTCTTGTCGCACCTAACGCAACGCAAGTGTCACGGAAGCAGCTGTCACACCGGAATAACGACAGGAAGAAAGTCTGTGCGAGCTCCGCGCGGATGCAATTGTTAAAGCAACGTTCCCGACCTAAAGCCGGCTGCACCCACGGGCGCGGAGCCCACGGCCGCGCAGGGCCGCCACGGGAAGCCGCCACTAAAGCGACTTCACTGCTACAGAATCAGGGGACTTTCGGAAACGGCCGTGTCGCAAACCGCGCCGCTCTTTCACGGCTTCCGCAATTTAGACCTTGACACTGAACGTCCTGAGCACTGAGCCTGCGTTGTTTTTGCATTCCTGCAACGCGCAGACTCGCACCTTCATTATAAAGTCTCCCGAGACCGACCTCGAGTTCGGCATTTTGCTGGAGCCCAGCGGACCCGGGGCCGCTTTTCCTCACCGACAAAAGAACGTCAGGCTCTAAAGCGCCCGAGGCGGAACGGGGCTGGTCCGCTCGTTCCCGCGGACTCGGCCGGAAAGTCTGCCCGGCGGGCTCGCGAGCGCCGGCGAGTCCCGTGTGGCTCCGGCGACAAGACCCCTCTCCGCCCTCCCGGACGGGGCCCGGGCGACCCCCGCGTCCCCCAGCCCATCGCTCGCGTCCCCCCACCTCACACTCGCGTGTCCCCGGTCCCCTCTGTCGTCCCCGCGACCCGCTTACCTCAGCGGCCTCCGCGCCCGGACGCCGGCCCGACCCGGCGCGCGCCCCTTCTCGGCGCCGACCGCCCCCCGGCCCCGCCCCCGGGCATCGCGCCCAATGGCCTGCGCCAGCGCCCGCCCGCGCCACATGCCGCGGCCAATCGGCGTCCGTGCGCCTGACGACACGCTCGCGCCAGGCCGTCGCGCGGTGGCACCACCTCCTCCCCGCCCGGCCCCCACGAGGTGCCGTAGCCTCGGGGCCCTGCGCCGCGAGTGCGGTCCTCGCCGCCCCCGGTGCTGAGGCGTGGGCGCTCCCCGGCCGGCCGAGGAGGCGGCAGCGGCTGCGAGCGTCAGGCGCCGGGGAGGAGCCGAGACCGCCCGAGGCCCTGAGGAGGCTGCGCGTCGTCGCGGGGCGACCGGAAGCGCGCGCACTCCCGAGCGGGGCGGCTCCGACGGATGCGCCTGCGCACTGCGCCCTGCACGGGAGCGCGCGCCCCCGGCTCGCTGCGCTTCAGTGCGGAGCGGCAGCTGGGCGGCGCGTCCCTGCTGGGTCCTGTCCGCAGGCGGGAGTGACTGCCGGGCAGGTGTCGGCCTGCGGACCCCGGTGAGCCCTGCCTGCGACCAAGGTGGACAGTGATAGCTAAACACTCTGGTGCAAGTGCATTCATCTCAACCCACGCGTACGTCAACAAGGTTTGACGTTACTATTGCAACAATATTAGACCATTTAGAACAAAATCCTCAAGGTAAAGAGGCTGGGCAGCTGGGCACCACATAGATTAAACGTCACAAGAAAATGCGCCTGGAAGCTTGCCTTTCTTTGCCCTCACGACATAAAGGCGAACCATTTTTGCACCCTATTGTTAATGTGTGATAAAAAATAGATTTTTTTTCTTTTTTTCTTTGGGCATTACTAACCAAAAAAAAAAAAAATAGATTGTTTTTAACAATCACAAGCATTCAGCACGATGTCTGGATAAAGATGAAGTGCAGAAACAACAGTCCAACACCAAATATTCATCAAAAAAGGACAATGGCGTCTGTCTGCTGGCCCAGCGCCGGTATTATGCAGCACGGCTTCGTAAAACCTGGCCGGTTGATTCCAGCGCATGTCTGCCGCAGCCCACTGGACAAAATGTGAGATGCTTGTGATCGAACAGCCACTTAACAGCCACGCCTGGTCAACGGAGACAGGCAGTGCTCTTTCGAGACAACGCTGGACCGCAGGTCGACAAACGAGGCTGCACAGACAGGACAGACCTGCAGGTCCTTAATTTGCACAAATGTACAGCCGGTAGCTTGTCTCTGATTTAAGAAACTTCCTCAACTTAAAACATCCCAAGCCTTTAGACAGAGCTTCTTTAGTCCCAAGTCAAAGGGTCTTTAAACCCACCTGTAACTGTGAGCCCCCACTTTGCGATGTCCCACCTTTCCCGGCCAAGCCTTCCACGTGCTGACTTGTGACTTCACCTGTAACTCCTGTCTCCCTGAAGTGTATAAAACCAAACTGCCACGGGGAACCACAGCAAGTCCACTTGCTCAAGGCTTCCTGGGCGTGGCTCTGGGCCATGGTCCTCAACTTTGGCTCAGAATAAATCTAAGTTATTTCACAGACTTTGGCTTCTTTTCCATTGACGCAGTGACAAGCTTTTATCTTCATGCTTAACGAAGAAATCACTTTTTTTTCCTACTTTTTTTGCATGTTTGGATTCTCAAATATAATGCTAAATTTGTTTCTTGTATAATAAACATATTACTGCGTCCCGAACTTTAATCTTGAGATTTATTTTTAAAAGGACAGAGCAAGAACGTGGACCCGGATAACCATATAGAAAAATGCTTTTCCGCTGCTGATTTGCCCCAGGCCCCGTGCAGGCGCGGTGAGCGCCCTGGGCGAGGCCGGGACAAGGCTGGGTGCCGGCGCGGGCGGAGCACGCACTCCCACCGGGGTTAAAGGGAGGAAGGCCGCTCGAGGCCCACCGAGGCTGGGGTTTCCTGCTGGGCCCTGGCAGGCCAAGGCTGCGGGCCCCGGAGAGTCGCCCCGCGGAGGGATCGAGGGAGCAGGCGTGGACGGCTGGTTCCTGGGCCCGCCGCGCCGGCGGAGGGACGCGCAGCCCTCCCGCTGGACCCGCCGGCTGAGTGGGCGCGGGCCTGCTGCGCCGCGACTCCGGACGCCCGCCTGCTCCTCACCGCAGAGCAGCCGCCGCGTCCCGGAGGGCGCGGCCCGGGTGGGGTCGGAGGCGCCTGTACCTGCGTGGGCACACAGAGGCGGGCAGGCAGTTTAGCGGAAGCCGGGGCGGGACTTCCGGAGCCGCGGGGCGTGACCGGGGTCAGGGCCGGGACTTCCGGAGGCGCCGGAAGTACGGCGCGCCAGGTCGGGGTCGGGGGGGGTCGCGTCACTGCGGAGATAACCGGTGTCCTGCGCGTCGGCGGGGCAGTCCTGGGCGCCGCGTCGTGGGGACCGACGGGCTGTGCGCGACCCGGGCTGGCCCCGGGCGGTGGCGGGCGCGGCGGCTGTGACAGGTGAGGGCCACCATCTTGCCAGCTGTCGGGCGCCGAGTCCTTCCCGGGACGCCTCGAGGAGGGTCAGGTGCTGGAGGGGACGGGGCGGAGGAGGGGTGGGGGGCCCAGGAAAGGATGGGGCACAGGAAAGGACTGGGTGCTGGAGGGGATGGGACGGCGGAGGGGTCGGGGCCCGGGAAGGGACTGGGTGCTGGAGGGGACGGGGCGGAGGAGGGGTCGGGGCCCAGGAAAGGATGGGGCACAGGAAGGGACTGGGTCCAGGAGGGAATGGGACGGAGGAGGGGTCGGGGTCCGGGAGGGGTTGGGGCGCCGGAAGGGGTCGGGTGCTGGAGGGGTCGGGGCACGGGAGGGGTCGGGGCCCAGGAAGGGACTGGGTGCTGGAGGGGACGGGGCGGAGGAGGGGTCGGTTGCTGGAGGACACGGGGCACCGGAAGGGACTGGGTGCTTGAGGGGACGGGGCAGAGGAGGGATCGGGGTCTAGGAGGTCTAGGAGGACATGGGGCACAGGAAGGGACTGGGTCCAGGAGGGAATGGGACGGAGGCGGGGTGGGACGGAGGAGGGGTCGGGGTCCGGGAGGGGATGGGACGGAGGCGGGGTGGGATGGAGGAGGGGTCGGGGTCCGGGAGGGAATGGGGCGCCGGAAGAGGTGGGGTGCTGGGGGGGTCGGGGCACGGGACGGGTAGGCCGTGGGCGCCGATGCTCCATTAGTTCTCTCTTGCCCCCGTGCCTCGGCCTGGGCACCCTGGGCTGCCTGTGCCTCTGGGGAAGCACTTCGGAGGCTTTTAGTGGAGGAGGGTGGCCTTTGCTCCACCGAAAGAGGGGACTTGGCGGCGAGGAGGGCAGTGAGAGGGGCTGGGAGTGCGGAGGGAGCGGATGCTGAAGTGATTACACAGCGCCTTGCTTTTGTTCCGCTTCTCCTTCCGCCTGTGAACTGCCGCCGCTGGGGGGAAACATTAATTTTAAGACGGCCGTTCACTAGAATAACACAGCAGCGATGAACATTGAACACAACAATGAACATTTACTAAACAAGGCTGCATAAATACATTTTTCCACTTCGTGAGGACAAATATCCTATGGTCTGCCAGGTTTTTATAGGTTTTGTCATCCAGTTTAAACTCTACAGCATTCTTTATGCTGGGCCAGATTCCCTGAAATTGATACTATTGTGGAAGAGTGCTAATTGCTTGGAAGTTGCATTTATTTAAGTTCAAGTGGTTCTTTCTTAAATTCAGTTTGTTGGCCTCTGAGTTATGCCTTAAAAGTATTTAGAGATTATTTACCTCCAATTAAGTAACATAGCTCAAGATAGTAGTCATATACCTCCAGGATCTTTTCTCTCCTGAGGAATGCTGCCCTCCCCTCCGTCCCTCGCTGTTTTAGTTGCTTTCCTGATCAAATTTGAGTCTTTCCAAATCCCTTTGGAAATGTGGTCCTCAGACTTGACCACAGTAGCTAGACCAACGTGGACTAAATGGAGTGGTGCTGTTATCCCCTGGTGTTGGACACCGCCTCTGTATTAATACTGCCCACAGGGGAGAGTAGGGTAGTGGACACGGGCCACGTCTCACAGCAGTGTGAGGTTGGGCAAGGAACTTCCCAAATCTCCTCTTCTTGTCCTCTGATACGGTGTTTGTGTCAGCCTCATTTTGCTGTTGGAAAGGCTATGTTATATAATATATGCCAAACATTCTTACAAAGTGCTAGACGCAGGAGATCTTTAGTGAGTGTTTTCTTCCTGTCCTCTCAGCTTCTTTCGGTACTTCCTTTTCGACAGCTGTGTTAGACTGTTCACTTACTCAGTGAGTTGCCCAGAGCTAAACTGCTTAAGTCCTTTTCCCTGAGGTGACACTAAGAGTTTTCTTAATTATTCTGCCTTGATTCTTTTTGAGGAAAGGATTTTATATTTATTGAATTTTGTCCTTGGTTTGAGCTCATTCTTTAATGATTGAGAGCTTTAGAAAAATCTTGGTTATTATTTGTCCGATTCATGATGTATCCCAGTTAAATGTCACCCACAGAATTGATAAGCATGCATGGACTCCTTGCCTTCATCTCATCAATGACGAACTATTTTAAGCAGGTCAATGATGGTGACATTTCTTAGGTTGCCTCTACAGACTGTCTCCTTTGATAGTGGTTAGAGTTGAGTTTGAAGTTTCAGCCCGCTAGGAATTCACCTAATAGTGCTATTACGATAAGGTATTACTGAAAACTTTATTAAACTTTCTGTGGAAATTCAGTCGTCTTTTATATACTTGAATGCCCCATGCATATACTATCCTTTAACCATTCTTTTGCATGTGACTGACATTCATCAAATTAATCATTTAAGCAAATGTCTTCCTTTGCTGAAATAAAAATGTTTAAAATTCCACTGGATATGAAACTGAAAGTAATGTTTTGTATTTTTGCTTCAAATGAAAGCATAAATTGATCATTTGTTGTATTGCTTTTTAAAATGATTTTGGTTATGTCTTTCTCAAGTTATACGCACTCAGAAAGATTTAAATGATGGGAGTCTCTGTAACTGACTAAGACTTACCATACAGCATAGGAATCAAACTGTGTTAATGACAGCAGGTTAGATACGTAGATCAAGGGACAGAACAGAGAGCCAAGAAATGGCCCCACACAAGTACAGCCAGCTGGTTTTAGACAAAGACGCTGAAGCAATTCCTTGTACGCTGGATAGTGTTCAGCAGATGGTGCTAGAATAATTGGATGCCATTGGCAAAAACAACCAAAACCTTGACCTAAATTTCACACCTTATAAGAATAGCAACACCAAATACCTCATAAATTTAGGTGTTAAACATAAAATTACAGAAGTTTTAGAGTGGGCATGGTGGCGCATGCATGTAATCCTAGTACTCTGGGAGGCCGAGGCAGGAGGATTGTTTGAGGCCGGGAGTTTGAGACCAGCCTGAGCAAGGGCGAGATCCCATCTCTACTAAATATAGAAAAAAAATTAGCTGAGTGTGGTGGTGGCACCTGTAGTCCCAGCTACTCAGGACACTGAGGTAGGAGGATCACTTTTTTTTTTTGGGGGGACAGAGTCTCACTCTGTTGCCCAGGCTAGAGTGCCCTGGCGTCAGCCTAGCTCACAGCAACCTCAAACTCCTGGGCTCAAGCGAACCTCCTGCCTCAGCCTCCCGAGTAGCTGGGACTATAGGCATGTTGCCACCATGCCCAGCTAATTTTTTCTATATATATTTTTAGTTGGCCAATTAATTTCTTTCTATTTTTAGTAGAGACAGGGTCTCTCTCTTGCTCAGGCTGGTTTCAAACTCCTGACCTTGAGTGATCCTCCCGCGTTGGCCTCCCAGAGTGCTAGGATTATAGGTGTGAGCCACAGTGCCTGGCCGATGAAAATTTTTTCGAGGAAAGTGTGATCTATAGAATATTTCAAAATTAAAAAAGTTTTGCTTTGTGAAAAACTGTTGGGATAAAAAGACAAGCAACAGATTGGGAGGAGTGATTTGCAGCCAACACATGTTACAGATAATTCGTACTGTAGGATATATACAGAACTCTTAAACCTCAACTGTAAAAAACGCAAGCCATCTATTGGAAAACAGGCATGAAGAGGCATCTCACTGAAGGGGATCTATGAATGGCAAATAAGCACATGAGAAGATGTGCAGTATACTAGCCATCAGGGAAGTGCATGCTAAGACCACAGTGAGATATCACCCATCAGAACAGCTAAGACTAAAAATAGTGACCACACCAAATGCCAGCGAGGACGCAGAGAACTGATGGGACTGTGAAAGGATACAGTCAGTCTGGAAAATAGTTTGATGGTTTTTTTAAAAAAACAACAACCTGGTTAAACATAGAGCTGCCTTAGGACCCAGCAGTTCCATTTCTAGGTATATACCCAAGAGAAACGAAAACAGGAACATAAGAACTTGCACACTAATGTTTATGGTGATATCATTTGTAATAACCTAAAAATGGAAACAGCAAATGTCTTAACGGTTAATGAATAGATAAGTAAAATGTTGTATATCCATACAATAGAGTACTTGGCAATAAAAGGGAATAAGTTATCAGTACATGCTACAACATACATGAACCTTGACACTACCAGGTGAAAGTAGCCAGTCACAGTGGACCAGACCACACATTGTGATTCCATTTCTCCGGAATGACCGGAGTAGGCAGTTTCTGTACAGAGAAAGTAGATCGATGGTTGCCGAGGGCTGGCTGTGGGATGGGGTGGGGGAAACAGGGAGTGTCTGCCAGTGGGTGTGGAGTTTCCTTTTGGGCTGATGAAAATGTTGTAAAGTTGATTATGGTAATGATTGCACAACTCTCGGAATATACTCAAAATCATTGAATTGTACCCTTTAAATGGGTGACTTAGGATGTGTGAATTGTATCTCAATATTTTATTTTTAAACATACATTTATCCTACAACCCAGCAATCTTACTTCTGGGCTCTTCATCCAAAAGAAATGAAAACTTACGTTCGTACCAAAATCTGTATATTATTGCTCATAGCAGCTTTATTTGTAACAGTAAAAAAATGGAAAGAGCCAAAGTTTTTTGCAATAGGTGAATGGTTAAACAAACATTGCTAAACGTCCACATTGTGGACACTACCTGGCAACGAAAAGGAAATAACTACTGATACATGCAGCAAATTGGATGGGTCTCCAGCATTAAGCTGAGTGGGAAAAAAAATCTCCAAAGAGCACATGCTCTGTGATCTCATTTATGTGTTAATAACATTCTCAAAATGACAGAATTAGAGGGATGGTATACGAATCAGTGGTTCGCAGGAGTTGGGATGGTGGGATGGAGTTGGGCAGTGTGGGTTCCGTCTTTGTGAAGGTGGAGATGTTTTGTGTCCTGGTCATAGTGGTATTTACAGGAATTTTTATATGTAACAAAGTGACAGCTATACACATATATGGTGCCAATGTCAAATTTGTTGGTTTAACAAAATTAACAAATTAATTGACAAGTTAACAAACTGTACCATAATTATGTAAGATGTAACCCTTGGGGAAATACGGAACTTTTCTATACTGTCTTTGCAGCCAGCTTCCTGTGAATCTGCAATTATTTCAAAATAAAAAGTTAAAAAGAAAAGATGATCCAGCCCTAGGCAACCACTGATCTGCTTTCTCTATTCATGAACGGCCTATTCTGGGCACTTCATGTAAATGGAATCACAAGGATCATCTTGTGGGGACTTCGTAACTAACACAAGACTGCTTTGGTTGAGAATGGCTAGAAGCTTTATAAATAGGCTAAAGCTTTTGAAAACTGTCTTGCTCATAAACAATAGGCAAACTGTTTTTCCGGTTTCTGATATTTTTGGGTTAGGCTTGGCTTTTTTTTTTTGAGACAGGGTCTCACCCACACCCTACTGAAAGATCAGTAGGTGCTGCTCAAAACTGTTACGTCTATGGTAGATGAAGGAAGATGTAATGTGCAAACATATCACCTAAAGTTATATTAACTAGTACAGCGATACAATTATATTGCATATGTAGCTTGCATTGTGTTTCTCTTGGACAGCATTTTTCTAGAACCTGTAATCTGGAATGTGCAGTTGGAATGGGCTCCCTCTGGAGAGCAGACTGCCTGGGGAAAGTTGGGTTAAAGGGCAGGGTTTTTTTCTTTTAAGTCATTCTTTGCTATTTGATATTTAAAACTTGTTAATGAAATTTGATAACAAATTACCGCTTTAACAAAGGTCCTGAGTCTCCATCTTAAAACATCTTAATTTGTCATGTTCTTGATTGTATAGTAAATGTTAGTCATAGTAAGGAAGCTTGAAATTAAACGTAATAATTATTTGGTCTACTGTTTTTCCCCGTATTTTAATTTCCTATATCAGAAGTAAAATATTGTTTCCTTGCTGTTGTTTAGCTTGTTGAGGCAGTGACCGGGGCACTACCTTCTGGAAGTAATGCCCACAGAAAGCGGAAGTTGTTCGACCTCTCGCCAAGCAAAACAAAAGCGCAAGTCACACAGCCTTTCCATACGAAGAACTAACAGCTCGGAGCAGGAGCGGACGGGGCTGCCGAGAGACATGTTAGAAGGACAGGTAAGTTGCGCTGGTCAGGGCCTTCTTGGAGGTGATGCTGTTTGTAGTGTCATGAGAGTAGCCACATGTGTGTGGGTCTCCAAAGGAGAAAAACAGTTTGGGTTGCTAGAAGTCATCCTCCCCAAATTCCCAACAATAAACCCATGAAAGGTGCTGTCAAATACAGCATCGTACACAGATGGGTTAACTTATTTATAATACTTAATAACAAAAGGGAAGTAGGTGTGACAATTCGGATTAGTTTTTATTCTTTGTACAGGTTAGCTGACAGCACAGTTTTGAGTTTTCTGTCTCTAATGGTCCCAGGAAAAGCACATCATACAATTTTAGCAATCTCTTTCTATCCTCTGGAGAGTTTTTGGAGTCAGATCTTCTATGGCTCACCCGTATCCTGTCTCTGCTGCAGTGAGCGGGCCATCCTTTGATTAAGTAACTAATATTTTATTGATGAAGATAAGTTTTGCTTAGAATTTTTCTAGTTTCTTTATAGATGATGAAAACATGTCAGAATTTTAAAAGAATGTTATTGTGAAGCCTAGACAAAAATACATGTTATAGTAAAACAAATTATAGATAAAGCTATTACATGCTTATAAATATATGTACCATTTCTTCACAGTTAGAACTAATTCATCAGCCATAAGGCTGCAGGAAAATAAGGCTTAAATCTGAGAAATGGGCTCATGGGATTCTTGTATCTTGTGAGAACTTGTGGGTCCCTTTATGGCCGGGACTCCTAGGTTGTGACCTCCACCCGGGCAGCAGTGTGTACTCAGAACCCAATACCACTGCTGCTACAGAGCACATATTCTATTAGAATTAAATTATTATATGTTCACTGAGTGAATAAGTAAATATCTGGTTCTACTTCCTGTGAAAGTGATTACACTTTAATTTAATGGTGGGAATAAAACCAGAAAGGTAGCTCTGATATTCTTAGGTGATTACTTTGTTAGGGCTGCTGTAACTGAGTACCACGAACTGAGTGGCTTCAATGACAGGGATTTGTGTTCTCACAGTCCTGGAGGCTGCAGTCCTAAGTCAAGGTTTGGTAGGGTGGCTTCTGCTGAGGCTCTGTCCTTGCCCTGTGGGTGCCATCTTCTCCCTGTGTCCTCACATGGTCGTCCCCCTGTGCGTGTCTGTGTCCCCATCTCCTGATGAGACACCAGTCCTCCCAGACCAGGGCCCACCCGCATGACCTCATTTTACCTTCATCACCTCTTTAAAGACCGTCTCCACCCATAGTCGCATTCTGAGGTCCTGGGGGTCAGGACACCAACACAGGAATTTGGGGCGTGATTCAGCCACAGCACTTGGAGGGTGGAACCGGAGCTGTGTGGTAGGACTTTCGTGATGATGGAATGTTCTCCATCTGGGCTCTCCAACACGTGGCTGTTGAGTGCTTGAAATGGGGCTGGTGTTTCAGGTCCCGAAATTTTAATTTTGAGAAATTTAAATACTTTACATTGAAATTTCAATAGTCAGCTGTGGCTAGTGGCTGTTGCACGGTGTGGGAAAGCAGTCACAGATAGGTTTGTAAAAGTTTTCAACTTACATTTCTAGCAGTAGAATTCTAAGCCTCCGTTGCTGGTGTGTTCTCGAGTCACCTCCGTATGAGGTGACGTGTTCTCCTCTCGGCCTTCTTGAGTGCCTGTCCTCCATTGTGACGTAGGACAGGGACATCACTGTGTCTCATGGTAACCCTTATGAAGGCAACATGGCCTTCTCCAGACCACGCAGCTGAGTCCTCTGCAGCATTCTGTGGCCCTCTTTCGTGGCCTCCCTCACTCCCTAGGTGACGCGCGTTTGTTGAACGAGTACAGTTACTTGGAGTGGGGCCACTGGCCTGTCCTGTGAGTGGCCAGGCTGGGTGCTATGGCTCCCTTCCAGCGACACTGTCTGGTGTGAGCACTCAGCATGGTAGGCCACTGTGCCTGGCTAATTTTTCTATTTTTGGTAGAAACAGAGTCTGAAATCCTAGCACTTTGGGAGGCCGAGGCGGGAGGATCGCTTGAGGCCGGGAGTTCGAGACCAGCCTGAGCAAGAGCAAGACCCCATCTCTAACTAAAAATCGAAGAAATCAGCCGGGAGCCAGGCATGGTGGTGCGTCTCAGCTACTCGGGAGGCTGAGGCAGGAGGATGGCTTGAGCCCTGGAATTTGAGGTTGCTGTGAGCTAGGCTGATGCCATGGTGCCCAGGCATCAGAGTGAGACTGTGTCTCAAAAAAAAAACAAACCAGTTTATGCTGTATATAAACTTGAAAAGTCATTTAGAAAGTTACACTGAGAGCAGTTAAGTATGGAAACATTTCAGAAATATTTGTTGACACCTGCAAAGGGTTCTGGAGGACACGCCCTTGGGAGGTTGGAGTAGACCGTGGACTGCACGGGGCAGCCCTGTGTGTTGGTAGTGTCCAGGGAACGTACCTCTGTGAGCACGCCTGGGACCTCGGGTCTTGCCGCTGACCACACGGGGACGGGGTGTGGGTCTGCCCCTGCAGACCTTTAGGTGGGGCTGGAGGTGGGAGGGGGCACAGGCGTGAAGCAGGAGGTTCAGCTGAGAGCTTAAGTCGGTGTTCTCACTTGACAGACGTCGTGCTCTGTCGGTGAGGTTTTTCTTTTTTCTCTCTTCACGACAGTCTTTTAGATACTGAGTAGCATTATAGGAATAACCTGATTGTTTTCCTTGAAGCACAGCGGATATAATGGGGACTCTATAAAGGCACACCTGTTAGCGCATACTGTATTAAAATACACTGATAATGGCATATCATAGAGCTTAAAGGCTTTAGAATTAATTTCATTTATGGGAGCTGCCTTCCTGCACATTTGGAAGAGTTTGAATAAGGTAGTCTGTGTCCATTTTGTAAAAGGAAAGGTATGTTATGTTGAAGACATGCTTGTTCTTAAACCCCATGTTGCCCTAGGTAGCCATTTATAAAATCTTACTTGTAGTTTCCTCTAGAAATTTGGAACTTTAATTTCTTCAGGCATTATATGTATGAGAAGAAATAAAATCTGCAGTGGTATGAAATAAGAGTTTAAGGTGAAAGATAGTACACTTTGGAAACATCACGTTGGTACTTGGCATTAGAGTTTCTTACCTGTTCGTTCCCTCAGTCACTCATTCTGAACGAAATCTTCCCCTGCAGGACTCTAAACTGCCGTCCTCGGTCCGCAGCACGCTTCTGGAACTGTTTGGTCAAATAGAAAGAGAGTTTGAAAACCTTTATATTGAAAACTTAGAATGTGAGTATCTCCGACCTTAATATACCTTCATAAATTTTTGCTTATCCGCAGAGATCTTTGAGAGTAGCATTCGTGGGCAGACGTCCGCTGCCGTATTAGTTCTCTGTTTTGCTGTGACAAACCCGTGGCTTAGCGCAGCACATGTGTGTTGCCTTGCGTCTGTCGGTCTGGTGTGGCCCCCTCTAGACTCAGGTCAGGGTGGCTTCAGGGCGGTGACAGAACCCAGTTCCTGGCAGTGTTGGACAGAGGTCCCTGACTGCCCCCTTGGGGAGTCCCTGGTGGCTCTCTGACCCCCCCTTCTGCCTCCCCTCTGTTCTGAGGCTGCGTGTGATTGGGTTGGGTCCCCGGATACCCCTGGTAACCCTGGCTGAGCCCCTCCGGGTCTGCACGCGTGGTGACGGACTGCTCTGCGGGCCACCGCGCGGGGGGCTGGCCCGTCCCCTCAGCACTGTGTCATTCTGTGCTGCGTCACTGACATCCTTCCTTCTGAGGCTTCTCTTTTTCCCTGTGATTCTGTAATTCGTGTTTATTTTGAATCCTTACTGTCTGTTGTGTATGAGCTTCATTTGGCAATCACGTGGTGACACACAGGAGTCGTCACACGTTGTTATCGTGAGCCTTTCCACAACTGCAGTGTTCTCAGCGAGACTTCCGTATTTTCACTGAGTTTCAGACAGTATCAGAATATCGTTTCTAACGCACAGAGTCAAGTACAAGGGACACTACTGAAATGCGAGAGTCCTGCGTGGACCCTCCCTGATGGTGGCGTCTCCCACAGGGTAGCAGGAGCGTGTCAGCTTCTAGTTTCGGAACGCTGCCTTCAGTGATGTCTTGAGTGTTTTGGGAATTCTGTGAATTGTGATCTTGCTCATTAGAATATCGTTCATGTCTTTGTTTAGATGACACTAACATTTTTATGTGTGCAAGTTCTGGTAGTGGTGAGTGCATGTAAACATAAAAATGTTGTTTACATTTTTGAAACACTGTTTTTTATTCCCAGTGCGTAGAGAAATCGATACTCTTAATGAGCGCTTAGCTGCCGAAGGACAAGCTATTGATGGAGCAGAGCTGAGTAAGGGCCAACTCAAAACCAAAGGTAAGGCGAGCCTGTGCGGGTGTTGTCCTGCGGGTGCCTGTGCAGGATGCTAGGATGCAGTGGTGGATGCTGCCTGGTTTGCTTTTTGCTGTCAGCAAACCTGGGAATCCCTAGTCGGGTGTGGGTCTAGAGGAATCAAGCTCTCAGGAGTTCGGGTCCTCGTCCCACCCTGCCCCGACTTCGTGTCGCGGCGGACACACGAGCCCGCTGGGCTCCGCCTGCGCCGCGCTCTGTGGGGGGCGCCGTGCCGTGCTGACTGTTGTTCTGTCTCTGCAGCCAGCCACAGCACCAGCCAGCTCTCTCAGAAGCTGAAGACCACCTACAAGGCTTCCACCAGCAAGGTATGCAGGACGCTGGCTCTCCAGCCAGTCATGTGGTGTCTGAGGTGTGCAGATGTGTACTTCAGGTTGCACATTTTCCAGTGGGAAAGGTGTGATAGGAAAGATAAGTGGTTTTTAGGAAAGTTTGATTTTTGATAGGAATATCGTATGTGAAATGGCCACAGGATGCAGGCACTTAGCCACTAACTTAGCCTCGTATCTTTGGGGATTAGTATATTCTGTATTAGTGAATCTATTGTCTATGTATTTTTTATTATTAATTGGCTTGACATAAAGGCTCTGAATTTGGAGAAAGCTAAATAAATAGGTAAAAAGTTATGAAAACTGTGTTCTGAGCTGCAGTTGCATCTCAGTTCACTGTCTTTTTCCTTCAGTTTTCTTAAGTGTGGTCAGGAAGTGAAGGTCTGTCTCTGAGGCATGGGGACATTCATGGTGTTTTGTATTTTCCTGACATGTCTTGTGCTGACCTTCTGAGAGGGGCTGGGATTTAATTGTTTGGGAGCCCATCTGTCTGTGACGGGGTACTACCCTGAAGTACTATTTTGAGTTAGTTCTGTATGCATCTGTACTTTGGAGTATTTTAAGGATACAAAAGATTAACTACCTGACCTTAGTGAATATACATTCCTTTTTGCAAAACCTGGTGGGGGGAAGTTGAAATTTCCAGTGAGTCTGCCGTGATTGCATCAGCAGTTACTGTGAGCTTTTTATTGCCCCAGTTTGTTCCCTTGAGCTTACAGTTACTGAGCGGGGCATCTGTAGCTAAGTAATGAAAGTCATGGAGCAGTTTCAGTCCTTCTGCTGTTTCTCCTTATTTGAAATTCTTTGGTGATTCTTTGTTACGAAAAAGAAATTCTGAACTTGCCGGCATTTTCTAACTGCTTACTTTCCTTTGATAACGTCTAGAATGTAAGTTGCTAAATTATTTGATTTTTCATCGTGTAATATCTAGCTGACACTTGTAAGTTTTTAATAAATTAACTTTAATCTTTTTCTTCAAAATGAAGTGTGAAGTTATATTCTTCCCCATTTAATTTCCTGTTACATTATCTTGAATTATGTTGCCTTTCCTGGTGCTCACAGTCCTATGTATGCAATATGTGGTCTTAGAATTCCAAAGCTGTCTGCCTATTTCTGAAGTAGAGGAAGAAAGGATTACGTAGAGTTATCCTTTACCATGAGTGGCAAAAAGTAAGATTTGGACAAAGGTCAGGGTATGTACAGTAAGCCTTTAATTTAAAAATGTGTTGATCTGAATCTATAAGAAACATGTTACTCATGGTCTTTATAGCATTTTGCATACTGTATGTACCTATGTTAAAAAATAATAATGAAAATGTAAGACATGTCTAAGAATTTTACGTTCCGCTTTGTACTACAGCGTGGATTCTTGGTATCAAAGCTAAGCATGAATGCAGCGAGAAGCGTGCATTGCTTTCCCTCCTCTGACTCAGAGCCCTGAAAGGCCAGTAGCATGTGGGTGAGGTAGTGGGAACACGGAAGTGTGCGGAGTGACCCAGAAGAGGCCTCTCCCTGCCGGGGTTGGCCGATGATGTATTTCTCCTGCTTCCTGGGAGGGAGGTGGGGCAGTCTGACCTGCAAACCGCTTTAAAGGAACTTGTGAGGTGTTTGCAAATGCTTTTATAAAGACAAGCCTCTTTCATTGTGAAAAAAGGCGTTTCCGATTTTTTAAAAAAGTGCCTTACGTCGTATTCTCGGGCAAGATGGTTTGGGGTGGCAGGTGTCAGCGTCCTTGGTTGCTTCATTCTGCTGCTCTTCTGCTGTGAACGTTCCTTCTGCGTTATTCAGTCTGTTTTGGCCTCTTTGTAACTGTGACCAAGTCACCATCTTTAAGAGCAGAGAGTCACTAGATGCAGAGTGTATCGGGCACTTTGGAAGCAACACGTGGGACGATGCCACGGCACTCACCACTTCTGTGCCACGGTTCTGCCAGGGATGCAGCTGGAGTCTCGGGGAGGGAACCCCCGTTCTCACCCAGGAATGGGGCAGGCGTAGAGCGCGACTCCAGGGGTTTGTTTCTTTCAGTGCTGTCATTCATGGTGGAAATGGGGAGAGACTCAGAAAATGGAAGGTACTACAGCTTATTAGGGGGAAGGTTTTGTGTGTGCTTTAACTTCACTCCCTCCTAAAATGTTGTCATTTAACATCTGGATGGCACTTGCTGCAAGCAAAAGCACTTTCCCATGTTGTGGAGGCATAATTTTGCTGGGTTGAATGGGATATTAGCTTTCAGAAAGAACAGGATAATGATGGGTTTGAGACTGAACAGTGCTTTCATAATTCCTGTTAAATTTAAGCCAAGTCCAATGGAACCTGCTTATATTGCTGGTAAATATGTCAGCCTTCATCAGGCGTTTTTCCTCACTGCACTGGGGGGATAATTTGAATGTGCAGACTTGAATTGATAGAACAGTGGGTTGTGTGCTGTGCTTTAATGTGTTTGTGTGACAATGAATTCACATACATTTTCCAGGGCTTTGCCAAATCAGTGTTTAATACAAGCTGTATGATTGCCACCAATTTTTGTTTTTCACTTAACTTTATGGTTTTGTTATTCTGAATAGCGTATTTTATTCTGATGTACTTAAAAGCTGAAAAGCTGTTCTATCTGAGCATGGTTTAAAAACCAAACTGGAGAAATCATCTTGTGCAATGTTTCTTCCACTCGCTTCGTATTTTCCTTGTAAGAGAGAAGGAGAACCGTGCTGCCGTTGGCCACGTGAAGCCTCGCCGTTCTGTGTGTCCCCTTCGTCCGCGCTGTCTCTGTGTCTGTCTCCTCTGCACCGGGACCCCTGTTCTCTCCACCCGCCCAGTGCTGCTCCGAGCAAGGGCGCAATAAACAGTCTGAGCAAACCTACTTCTCTGTTAGAGTGTCATCTTTTGACTCCGTCCCCCTGCCACGGGCTCTTCTTCCTCCTGACGATATGTGGTTGGTGTAAATTGTCAAAAACAGAAAGAAATGAAAGAGGCCCAGTGACCAGTCATTAGCATGGAGGGTGTGGGGCATTCTTCCTGGTTTTTTCTTGTCTAGCTGGCTAGCTAGCTATTTGGTGTTTTTCAAAAAAAATCTGGAAGCTCTGTCTGCCGATTTTGGCTTGGGGAAGAGTGACTGAACTCCGTCGCCACGCCCCGGCGCTGGGGCAAGACACCGGCCCGACTGCTGCCTGTGTGGTGGGAAGGGAGGACGCCGCTGCGTGGGCCTGCCATCACCACCCAGGCGTCCAGCTCCTTCGGTGCTTTAAATATGCTTGTCCGTGATTCATGGACTTGGCAAGACATCTGTTTTGCATTTTTTAACATTGAAAAATTCACTTCAGTAAATGCTGTACAAACACTGCTTCCCTTTTTGATTTTAGATTGTCTCCAGCTTCAAGACCACCACCTCGAGGGCTGTCTGCCAGCTGGTGAAGGAGTACATCGGCCACAGGGACGGCATCTGGGACGTCAGCGTCGCCAGGACGCAGCCGGTGGTGCTGGGCACTGCGTCGGCGGGTGAGCACAGGCTGGCCCCAGTCTGCTGACAGGCGGCTTTGCTGACCTCGATGGGGGACTGATGTCAGGTGTCCGTGGTTCAGGGATCGCGGGAAGTAAAGGCAGGATGGAGGAGTCACTGGAGCCACCGTGTTTGGCCTGGGTTGGGAGCACAGGCCGCATGGTACCCAGTCCCGCGTCCTGCCTTCCCGTGTCCTGCGGGTGGTGGTGTAGCTGTGGACTGAATATCTCAGGAAGCGCTACTTGTTTTGGGTGGATTTAACCTAACGGTGTTAAGGGCGAATGGTGACAGTAACATAAATGGAACTAGGTGTGTTTTTGTGGCCTTGTTCTTGTGCGCCTCTGGTTAGCAGGTGTACCTGACACTCTGCAAGGCACGCACAGCACAGGTGAGGGAAGCGCTGTAGTCACAGCTGAGCAAGGCACGTTCTCTGGGGAGTGTAGCCGGTGGTGGGGACTGGTGGGGTCCCCGTGGATGTGTAGGAGTCCCAGGGGTGGGGTGTTAGAGAGCCTCCCTTCTCTTCTCTAAAAGAAAAAGATATTTTATAAACAGTGTCTAAAGTGGCATAGTACCCTTTCCAATAAAAATTGCTAAAATGAAGATGGTGCTCACTTGCTGACAGTGATTTTCCCAGCTGTGGGCAAGTTAATTACTTGCTGGGTTCTGCTGTGAAAGGCAGAATTGAACATGACAAAGCCAGTGTGATAAAGTAGGTAATGAAACAAGTTTCGAACTCCTGACCTTGAGCAATCCGCCCGCCTCGGCCTCCCAGAGTGCTAGGATTACAGGCGTGAGCCACCGTGCCCGGCCGAAACAAGTTTCTTCTTGTTTGACGCTATTAGTGTGTTCACAGGTGAGCGCCTCAGATTGCTTTAGAAATCACAATTAAAAAAGAAAGGATAAAAGGCTCCTCTCTGATGTTTTAGAAACTTCATCTGGATAGTTGGCGTAGAGCTCTTGGATTTTCCTGGTGAATCTACTGTAAAAGAAAATAGTGCCTATGGGAGGAGAGGCCCGGAGGGACTTACGATCTCAGATAGCTGGCAGCTGGGGTTGGATTTGAGTGCTGGAAGGTCTGAGAGGTTTCACTGCTTGCGTAGGACGGCAGGACTGCGGTGTGGACCGCTGTGCGTGACCGCCGAGCTCGAGGCCGTCGACGCGGCTGTTCGCGACTTGGATGATACACGACCTCTCCGACCTCGGAGACTTTTCTTTGATGGCTTGAATTTAACAGAGCAGTAGAGTCAGAGTTGTCAGAGATATCAGTGTAACTTCGCACTAGAGTATTTACGTGCCTTATCCTTCTGTGAGAACGTCTGTGAATTTGACGATGGCCAAGCTGCAGCATCTTTCTCTGGCTCTTGCAGACCACACGGCCCTGCTGTGGAGCATCGAGACGGGGCGGAGCCTGGTCAAGTACACGGGCCACGTGGGTTCAGGTGAGCACTGCCCGGCGGGCCCTGCGGGGCCGCCCCCAGCCTTGCTGTGTTTCAGAGCCTTACGTCGTAAAGCCAGCTGTGTCTCTTGACAGAAGGTTTTATTCACCACTGTCAGGGGGCAGTGTGGCACGGTCGGAGACCAGGGCAAACTCTGCGCCTGTAGCTTGTGTGCCTTTAATGAACGGAAGCGCTTAACACCCTCAGCAATGTGCAGGTGATCTGCATTTTACTCCATGTTGCGTAGAAACCACGTGCAGGAAATTTTGTAACTGAAACGTGTGCGTTCTTTTTTCTTTTTCTTTTTAATGCCCTGGATGTGCTGAGAATGTGTGCATTATTTATCACAGATATGTGTCTGTTTTAGAGATTTGCCTTTGATATAGTGAATTGGGCTGCATTCAGGCTCAATAAAGGATTCTCTGAATGTGCTTCCGTGCCTGTATTTAATGCCGTCCCCAGTGGCTCTTTTCTGCCTTCTCGGTTATACCTGTGTGTGCCCTGCGTCCCGCCCAGATGCCCTGCCTGGTTCCTTCCCCCGGGGCCCTCACACACCCTCTGCACCTTCCCCCGTCGGCAGACTCGAGTAGCGTTACCTGCGGCTGTACGGAGTGCACATGCGGTGGCCACCTGCCTGGGCGCCCGCCTGCCTGTCCCGTGGTCCCGTCCGTGGCCAGGGCTCCCGTGAGCTGTGGACCCTCCTCTTCTCTTCCTTAGGGTTTCTCTCCTTCAGCGATTCCTTGTGCCCCATCTTCTCTTTCCAGCCCTGGGCTTCTCCGCCTGAGCACGTGCACAGGCTGGTACCTTTCCCACAGCGGACGTCCTCTCTGCTTTCTTCCTCCTCACCTGCCTGCGCCTTCACCCCGCAGCTGTCGGGTGCCGCTGCGCCTCCTGCACCTGCCAGCACGCTGCACGAGTGTACGTGATGGGTGCTCAAAACGTGGCTGAGAGGATGCCTGCTGCGTCGCCGTTCCTATTCCTCACTTCAGCTGACTTTATAAGGACACTGTAAAAATCAAACACACCTGGCTACGTGAAGCGTCGCTGGCAGCCTCCTGCTCGCGCCGCCTCACTCCGCTTTCCCTTCCCAGGGGGCCATGGCTGTTCTAAGTGTTCTTCTCATGTCTTCCAGTTTCTGCATAAGAGCCTCTCTTATTACTTCTTAACTTTTCAGTGTTAGACAAAGAAGATTCTCTTCTTAAGACTTTGCTCCTACGTCTCTACTCGTCCTCCCGAAGAGTCACGTCACGACTTTGATCGAAGTGGGTCATCGAGGTCACTAGCTATGCCCGCGATGGTGTCGTCTCGCCTGCCGCGTGGGGGACCTCAGTCTCATGCCTGGTTTCCTTTCCTCTGGAGTCGACGGTTGTCTTATTTTCCCCTTGCCTGGTGTTCCGGACGTTCCCCGATCGCTCATCGAGCTCTGCTAGGGCTTGCGTCTCTCTTCGTGCGGTCGTGCTCGACAGCTGTCTGTTCCCTGCACTGCTCGTACCCTCCCCGCGTCTCCAGCCCCTGGACTCCGCGCCGCGTCTCCTTCCGGAAGCCTGTCTTTCCGCAGCTTCCCTAGAAAAGGCAGAGGGAGACCTTCAGTGTTTGAAAAGCAGGGTGGCAGAGGTGGAAGGAAACCTGTGTTTCAGTGGACCACGCAGTTCGGATCCGTGCTGTTCCAGGGTCGACTGTACATGCCTTGATTTTAAACACTTGATTGCTAAACAGCGCTAACCACCATCTGAGCCTTCAGCGAGTCGCCATCTTTCTGCTTTCTGCTGGTGACGGTCTCGCCTCGACGCTACTGGTGCTGACCGATCGGGGTGGGGTGTCTGGCCGTTGCTTAAAATAAGACCACAGTGAAGTTTGCCCCGTTGACTGGCTCCTCCTTTCAGGAAAGCTTTCTCTGTAACAAGCAGACGTGTGATGAATTCTACCCATAGTAGAACTCCTTTCAAGATTGAAGTCTGTCCTTTTAAACCCTGCTGCTGCCTAATTAGCCAAGTTTGTGTATCATTCTAAATATTTTTTGTCGTTTCAACCATGTTCACACTGTCTTCAGCAGCAGTAGACTCCGTCTCAAGAAACCTCTTTCTTTGCTCATCCGTAAGAAGTAACTCCCCATCTGTTCAAGTTTTATCCTGTGATTACAGCAATTCAGTCACATCTCCAGGCTCCACTCCTGTCTGATTCTCGTGCTGTTTCCACCACACCTGCGGTGACTTCTCCACTGAAGTCTTGAACCATGAGGGTTGGAATCAGTTTCTTCCAGACTCCATCAATGGTGATACCTTGACCTCCTCTCACGAATCACAAATGTTCTCAGTGGCGCCTAGAATGGTGACTCCTTTCCTGAAGGTTTTCAGTTGACTTTGCCCAGATCCATCAGAGGAATCACTGTCTATGGCAGCTCTAGCCTTACAAAATGTATTTTTTAAATAATAAGTTTGGACAGTTGAAATGGGCCAGGTGTGGTGGCTCACGCCTGTAATCCTAGCACTTTGGGAGGCAGAGGCGGGAGAATCATTTGAGGCCAGGAGTTTGAGACCAGCCTAAGCAACATAGCCAGGCCCTGTCTCTACAAAAATACACGCAAAAAAATTAGGTGGGTGTGGCAGTGCTCACCTGCAGTCTCAGTTACTTGGGAAGCTGAGGCAGAAGGATCACTTGAGTCCAGGAGTTCGAGGCTGCAGTGAGCTATGATTGGGCTACTGCCCTCCAGCCTGGGTGACAGAGTCCTGTCTCAAAAAAAAAAACGTTGAAATGACTCCTTGATCCATGGGCTGCAGAATGGGTGCTGTGTTAGGAGGCATAAAAACAACGTGCGTCTCCTTGTACGTCTCCATCAGAGCTCTTGGGTGACCAGGTGCATTGTCAGTGAGCAGTAATATTTTGAAAAGAGTCTTATCTTTAGAGCAGTAGGTTTCAACAGTGGGCTTAAAATATTCAGTAAACCATGCTGTGTACAGAGATGCTGTCATTTAAGCTCTGTTGTCCTGTTTGTTTACAAAGCACAGGCAGCGTAGATTCAGCGTAATTGTTATGGGCTCTAGGATTTTCAAAATGGTAAATGAGCATTGGCTTCAACTTAAAGTCACCAGCTGCAGTAGCCCTAACTAGAGAGTCAGCCTGTCCTTTGAAGCCAGGCATTGACTTCTCTCTGGCAAGGACAGACCTAGACGGCATCTTCCTCCAACAGAAGGCTGTTTTGTCTCTGTTGAAAACCTGTTGTTCAGTGCGGCCACCTTCACCAGTGATCTCAGCGAGACCTTCTGGACGACCTGCCGCAGCTTCTCCATCAGCACCTGCTGCTGCACCTTGCGCTTCCATGATACGGAGACGGCCTCTTTCCTTAAACCTCACGGACCCACCTCTGCTGGCTTCAAACTTTTCTTCTGCAGCTTCCTCACCTCTCTCAGCCTTCATAGAATTGAAGAGAGTCAGGGCCTTGCTCTGGATCAGGCTTTGGCTTAAGGGAATGTTGTGTCTATTTTGATCTTCTATCCAGACCACTCAAACTTTCTCCGTGTCACCAATAAGGCTGTTTGGCTTTCTTTTTTTTTTAGATAGAGTCTCACTC
Source organism: Lepilemur ruficaudatus (assembly GCA_963574885.1). NCBI lineage: Eukaryota > Metazoa > Chordata > Mammalia > Primates > Lepilemuridae > Lepilemur > Lepilemur ruficaudatus. The sequence continues at coordinate 39,897 of CAUYRT010068771.1, forward strand.
TGTTGTCTGGGCTAGAGTGCCGTGGCGTCAGCCTGGCTCACAGCAACCTCAAACTCCTGGGCTCAAGTGATCTTCCTGCCTCAGCCTCCCCAGTAGCATTGCACCATCATGCCCGGCTAATTTTTTCTATATATTTTTAGTTGTCCAGCTCATTTCCTTCTATTTTTGGTAGAGATGGGGTCTTGCTCTTGCTCAGGCTGGTCTTGAACTCCTGACCTTGAGCTATTCACCCGCCTCGGCCTCCCAGAGTGCTGGGATTACAGGCGTGAGCCACCGTGCCCGGCCTTGTCTGGCTTTCTCACTCACGTGCTCACTGGGGTAGCCCTTCCAATCTCCTTCGAGAACTTTTCCTTTGCATTCCCAGCTTGACTGACACAGGAGGCCTTGCCCTCGGCCTGTCCTGGCTTTCGACGTGGCTCCCTCACCAAGCTTAATCATTCCCAGCTTTTGATTGAGAGAGCAGACCCTCGTGACGATAAGTAGCCGTCACCGTCACTGGCCTCCCGTGCTGTCGTCCCGGCCGCCCTGAGCTGTGTCGCTGTGGCGGCGCCGTCTCCCTCGTTTGACGGCATCTGCTCACGGCGCAGCGCCTGGTGGTCCCACTGCAGCCACTGCTGCTGACTTTCCACCCCCGAAGGCGACTGGCTCTCTCTGACGCCTGGTTCTCTGCCGCGTGTCCCCGAGCAGACTGGGAAGCGGGGGTGGGCTCCGGGCCAGTCAGCTCTGAGTGACGTCCCGTCCGTGGGAAGTAGTAGTTGTGAGCATCCTTCTCAGTGTCCTGTGACGCAGGGACAGTCCCCGGGCCTCTGCTGCCTGTGCTGTGCCCTGTTCTGACACGTTTGCTCGTCGCTCGATCGAACGGGGTATGAATATCGATCTGCCATTGTTTTGATTTTTAACTCTAACTTTGAGACACATGCTGTGGCTGGTAAATGTCAGTCACCTGTATTTCTCACCCTAAACCTGTTTTTGTCCTATTTTTATTTTGCAGTGAATTCTATAAAGTTTCATCCCTCAGAGCAGTTGGCTCTCACTGGTATGTTGATTTTTCTTCTTTATTGAACAAAATTATTGATACAATAACTAGAACAACTATAACTTAGAACAACTATAAATATTCCTTCCTTACTGGTCACGTCAGAATAATCCATGGCTTTTACAAAAGTTAGATAATCTTTTGTAGACAGTTTATGGATTAAATGAGAAGTGGATTAAAAAATACTTGAGTAGTACTTTTTAAAAGCAATAGTGGATTACCAATTGGATTAACTTGAAGTAATTGTGAGATTAAAATCCATGCATGCTCTTCTTGATGTTCTATAAAGCGTTTCACCACTTCCTGCGTGGTTCACAGGAGACGGAAACAGGGTTCCGTGATGCCCTGTGATACCGCCGTGTGTCCTGACACCGCCACCTGTGACGTAAAGAGATGAGGAAAATAACCCTGAGACAGTCGGCACTTTTACTCCTTTCTAGATGATTTCCCTGGGCTGCGATGGCTTGGATAGTGTGATTTCATGCAGTAGTTTTACAAACATACCTTCATTTGGTGCTTTTGGAGAGCAGTGTCACTGATCCGAGGGTTTTCCCCATAAGATCGTCACACACCTGTGGAGCCAGTCCTGTGACATTTTGGGTTGACGGGTGATAATCTCCAGGGTTGTGTTTGCTTCTGTTAGACCAGAGGTTAGTACAGGAGCAGGCGGGGAACATGCTCATCTCTGTGGAATACGGCCTCTGCCACGACTGCGCAGTCCTGCTGCTGTGGTGCAAAGCATCAGAGGCAGCGAGCGGCTGAGTGGCCGTGGCCGTGGCTGTGGCCGAGGCGGTGGTGGGGGGACGTCTGGGTTTGGCCCATGGGTCAGACTGTGCTGACCTGGGGACAGAGTACAAAGTAGAGGTAGCCAGGTGCTGTGCACAGCTGGAATTGTTTGAGCCGGTGGCCAGGCACCAACGCTCCAGTGTAGAAGGCAGCCGAGCTCAGCTTGGTCTCAGGGGAGGTGGGAGAGGGTTGGCTGGGGTCGCTTCAGCAGGCCTGGAAGGAGTGGTCACGCCCCACTCCGTGTCCGAGGAGTCTGGGGCTGCCGTATGACGCAGAGGGTGAGCCAAGCGATGCTTTGTAGGAAGGTGTGAACTTCGGAGGGTGGAGATGGGCTGGGCTGGGTCCATCTGGAGTTGGTCTGAAGAGGAGCTGGCGGGTCAGGGTGGTGAGCTCCCGCCACTGTGACGAGGGCGCTTCTTTGCCAAGAGAAGGTGGGAGCTGGGCTGCTCCTGGGAGGGCGAGACCTGCCCCCGGCGTGTCTGAGGCCTGCTCTGGGCCTGGGTGTGCCCTTGGCCTTCCCGTTTGCTTGCAGACCAGGCTGGTGGAGAGAGAGGACGGGGTGGCACAGGCAGGTGGTGCTCACGGGCGCTGGTGAGTTGCAGGGTCCCTCCAGTGCTGCCTGGTGACAGCGAGTGTGTATTTCTGAACCACCCAGGGTCTGTTACGAGTTATGGTACCCTAGGGTTCAGTTTACTTGGATCAGGTAGATGGAGGATGAAATCTATTTGTAAATTTTCTCTGAACCTCGACAACGTTCTACCCTACAAGTGATCGTTACTTTACTTTTGCACATTACTCGATTCTCAGTAGCACTGTGGTCTCGGTGGTCGCTGTTTAAATGAAGTGCATCTGTTCACTAGCTGATCTGCGAGTTGGAAATGCCGCACTGAGGGTGCTCAGGCTGCGCGGCAGAGACGCCTTCCGAGCCCATGGGTCACGCCTCTCCCCGATCTCTCCTCAGCTTCCGGGGACCAAACCGCACACATCTGGAGATACGCGGTGCAGCTGCCGACGCCCCAGCCCACGGCCGACACCAGCGTAAGCACCTTTCCTTCCTGAGCACGCAGCGTGGCCAGACTTGGAGTCTGTCTGCGAGTCTCAGAGCAAATGTGTAATACCTGCCAGAACCGAGTGTGCTCGGAGGCCGTCTGCTCTTACCTGCTCGTCTGCCGGCCCCTGGCGTCCCTGTGGTTTTTCTGGGCCCGCTGCAGTCCCTTAGCACGCTCTGCTCTCCCCATCCTGGGGCTGGAGGTCTGAGGTGCACGCGCAGGCTGCTTCTTCCCTGAATGGCCTCATTTAACTTAATCAGCCCCCTAAAGGCACATCCAAGGTCCTGGGGCAGGACCTCTGCATGTGAGCTGCGGGGACACAGTCTGGCCGCCGCAGCCTCCTGTCCTCGTCCTGAGGTTTGTGCGGACAGCACAGAGCAGGCCCAGCATCCTTCGTGGCCCCCGGTTTACACGAGCTCCCCCGAGACGTCGCTGACGTCACCTTGTGCTGCCTTCGTGCGCCGTGCCCCTGCACATGGCGGCTGTAGAGCGGGTAGCACTCCCCAGGCCCGTCACGTCCCGCGTCCTGCTGGTGTTGTCTGTGGTGGTGCGCAAGTCCTAGACAGGCGAGTGAGGGCGCCTGCGTTCGTGGCTGTGTCGGAAACACTCAGGGCCCCCAGGAGGTGCTTTCTCTCTGGCCTTGCCGTCCGCAGCAGGTCTCCGGAGAAGACGAGGTGGAGTGCTCCGACAAAGACGAGCCCGACCTTGACGGAGACGCGTCCAGCGACTGCCCCACCATCCGCGTCCCGCTGACCTCCCTCAAGAGCCACCAGGGTGTGGTCATCGCCGCTGACTGGCTGGTGGGCGGGAAGCAGGCCGTGACTGCCTCCTGGGACCGGACGGCGAACCTGTACGACGTGGAGACGTCGGAGCTGGTCCACTCGCTGACAGGTACCTCAGTGCTCACGTGCGTGCCTGTGTCTGAGCTTGCCAGTGACGTCTTGGCCGGGACGATTCTTAGTTGCTCTGTGACAAATTGCCACAAACTTAGTGTCTCTTGGTTTCCTGGGTCCGGGTTCTGGGTCTGTGGCGGCTGCTGCTCTGCCAGGGCCCAGCCGGGTGGGGCTGGTGCCTGGTGGGACCTTGCTGGGGCCATGTCCGCCCGGCCTCTGGTGGCCCCAAGAGGCCGTTTCCTGTGGCTGTGACGGGGGCTCCCGTTCTCTTGCTGTTGCCTGGGGGCTCCTCTGAGCTTCTCTTGGCTGCTCGGGGTCCCTGGAAGCCCCTCCCAAGGGCACCTTTTGCCACCTGGCACTTTGCTGTCTTCCAGCCAGCCGGAGCGCACTCTGCCCCCGAGTCTGCAGCATTGGGAGGACAGGACCATGTCAGGGCCTGGTTAGGCTGGGACCCCCAGGACAGTCTGACCCAAAGTCGATGGATTTGGGGACCTTAATTCCATTTACAGAATCCCGTTTGTATTATGCTGTGGTCTGGTTACCAGAGACTGTCCCGGTACCTTTACAGCCTCTGTCTGGACGAAGGGCAGCTAGTTCTGCAGGGCACGGGGTGGGGGCTCGGGCTGGGGGCACCGTAGGATTCTGCTGTCACAGTTGCTTCTGCAGGTTTGTCAGTGAGCCACTTCCTGATTGAGTGTCCAGGATTGTGTGTCACTGAGGGCCCGGGGTGTTGTGTCGTAGATGTTCGTGGGCAAGTGGAGAATTAAGATTTAAGTCGCTCACGTGTGCAGCCTGTTAATTCGCCCGACCTTCCGTTGGTGACTGCCAGGATCGGCAGCTTTGCAACGGGCGACTAAAAGAGCTCCAGCTTCCCGGGGAAAGCCTGTCCCCTGTGACCCTGCATGTTACGTGATTCTGTTAGGCCCCGTTCCCCTGCATGGCAGCACAGAGCCCTGGAAGCCGGTTTTCTGATTCCTGTGTTTCTAAGGAGCGGCTCTCAGCGTGACCCCACGGCGGCTGACCTTGCTCCGTGGCCTTTGCTTGCAGGGCACGACCAGGAGCTGACGCACTGCTGCACACACCCCACCCAGCGGCTCGTGGTGACCTCCTCTCGCGACACGACCTTCCGCCTGTGGGACTTCAGGGACCCCTCCATCCACTCCGTGAACGTTTTCCAGGGACACACAGAGTGAGTCTCAGCCGTGTTCATGAAAAAGTTCTGTGGGTCGACATGAAAATTTAACTCTAACGTACTTGTCACTATTCCCAACTCTGCTATCTTTCGAAATGGCTGTTCTTTTTCTAAGCATTTAGCTCCTTTCTGGCTACTTCAGAGGCTCTAGGAGATTAAGAAAAGGCACTGATGTGGGCGGAGATGGAATGGGGGGTGGGGACAGAGGGTTTGGGACGAGCAGGGACACCCAGGGCCACCGTCCAGAAGTCAGATGCCGGAGCTGCTCACAGCGCCCTCGGGGCCCCTCCTGCGCCTTCCCAGTCTGGCCTTTGTTGTTACGTGTGTCTGCGGGGTATTCCGTGCGAAGGTGCACGCGCACACGCGTGTTCGTGTGTGTCCCTTTCTGCTGGGATTTGAGGGTGGGATCCTAACGGAGCCCTTCAGTTCTTTCCACACCGGGTCTCCCCATCTGACCTTCTCCGTAAATGCTGGGCACGTTGTCCTGCTACCGACCTCGGATATTTATTGGCTCTTCTCTTCAAGCCTCCCCTCCCCACCCCCTGTTGTTGCCCTGTCTGGGCCACCCACACATCCCCTCTCCGGTCCTGCAGGGGCTCTGGGGTCCTCCGGTGCTCCGGGGTCCGGTCCTGCTTGACACCCCATGTCCAGAAAAGCACTGGCCTGTAGGGAGCTCAGTGAATTTTTTTTTTTAGGAGACAGGGTCTTGCTCTGTCATCCAGGCAGGAGTGCAGTGGTGAGGTCACAGCTCACTGCAGCCTCGAACTCCTGGGCTCCAGCGATCCTCCTGCCACAGCCTCCCGAGTAGCTGGGATGACAGGCACCCACTGGGGGTGCTGGGCTGGCCGGTGGCAAGGTGGGGCCACCAGGTCTCACTGGCGCACGTGGTTTCCAGCTGGGATGACTGAAGCGGCTTAGGGACGCGGGCAGGTCTCCTCCCAGCGCCTGTCCCAGTGCGTCTGACCCTCCTCGCCCAGTTACCTGACTCCGTCGTGCTCTCTACACCGTCTGCGGCGTTTTGCTTCTGTGCGTCAGCACAGGCTGCAGGGCTTTCCCATTTGCTGGCTGTGGTCCTTTGTTGTTTCGTTTTGCCTCCCTGGGAGCCCGCACCGCTGAGCTGCTGTCCTGGCCCAGGGGAGCGCCCCAGCCGGGACGGGCCGCCAGCTGCCGACCGCGTGGACCCTGCGCACCTGTGCAGCCTGTGGTGGGGAGCAGGCCGCTCCGGACGTCCTCACTGTGGGGAGCCCATGTGGCTCAGGGAGATGCCCGTGTTGTGCCCAGAGAGCCGGGCAGAGGGCCTGGGCCCCAGGCGTGGTCAGAGCACCTCGCGGGGAGTCTGGCTGGGCTGTCCTGTCCTCAGGGAGAAGTCCAGGCACAGGGGTGCGCAGTTTGCCGAGGGCTTGACTCTAGGGGTCCCGGGGCAGTCTCTCCGTACCTTCAGACGACCTTCCAGTGTCATCTCAAGACCCTCAGTCACATGCTGTCTGTTCGGCTGCCTCATTCGATTCTCTGAACGTTTTGTTTCTGTTTTGTGTAAAAAGAGGCAGGAGTGTATTTGTGTTACTGGGAGTTGGCTGGAAGTGCCTGTTTCAGCTGCCGGGATGCTTCAGCGGCAGGTGCATCTCTCCGTCTCCCCTGGGCGAGGAGCGCAGGCGATGCTGGTGTCTTTGCAATGCCTGCTGGATCTGCGGTGTGTTTTTGCTGGTGGGCACATGAAATAATGGTTGTTTTTTAGAGAGATGCGATTATGACAAACATAACTGGTTATGAAGGAGTTCTTATCTTTGATGTGGACTCACGAATACAGTGTCTTAGTTTTTGTGTTTTTTTGATGGATTCAGGTGTGGATGTGGCAGACGTGGAATGTGGGACCCACAGAGCCTCTCTGCCCCTGTCCTGCGAGGCGCAGGTCGATGCTGCGTCCACGCGCCAGAGAGTGTGATGCAGACAGCCTGTGCGGGCAGCACCACCACCCTGCATCCTGTTTTCTTACTTGAATCAGCATGAACTGGCCTCTTTTACTGATGTGTAGACCCAAGAATTTGCTTTGAAAAGTTGTCTCTCTGGTGTAATTTCCTTGCTGTGAGTGTCAGAGGAGGGGTGTTTTGACTGCTCTCAGTCTTCCTGACTTGGTGACTTGCTGGGAGGCTGCAGGCTGGGCTTGCTGCCCGAGTGTCCCTGTGGGCCTGGGGCTTGGGGCCTGGCCAGCAGATGGGGCTGTAGATGCCTTCACGGAGTATGAAATACTTCCTGTTAGTGTACTGGCAGTAAGCTCCAGAAATACCTCCTGTTTAGAAAAGCAGGAAATGAGACATCGTACAAAAACGTTTCAGCCAAGGATTCTTTGTAGTCAGTAGCTGTTGCCTTTTGTCTCTGGCAGATCCAAGTCCATATGGCAGACGAAACCTACAGAATGCCTCGTTTTTGCAGATGTGTACAGGTGTGCATTTGCACCAGATCACACCTGTATTAGCCCAGCTCAGGGTTGGGTTCCCCATTGAGGGCAGAGGAGTGGCCATTGCTGGCCGTGTGTGTTCTGTTTGAATGCTTGTCTGTGACGCTCTGAACATGACTCACGGAAACAGACCCTGGGTCCCTTCCCCAGCCGCCGTGGGGCTCTGGCAGGTCCCTTGTGCTGGAGGCTGGCCTGCAGCGCCCGTGACCTCCCCACAGACGTACGTGAGCCCGACACTGCGTCCTGTTCTGTTACCGTCCCAACCGCCAGGGGATGCGCTGTCCCGTCTGCAGGGCCAGCGTCTGCCCCCGTGACAGGGAAGTGGGAATGACCCCTGGAGCTCGACCTCAGCTACAGGACTGACTGCTGGTCCAGTGAGTTGCTCTGTTGGTTTCCAAGGCGGTTTCTTGATGCCTTATAACCCAGTTCTTTTCCAGAACATTAAAAGCAAGGCTGACTTGCAGTTCTTAAGAAGCTTGCTGTTCCTGTTGGTGCCGCCCTGAGAATTTGTAGGGAAGCGTTCTTTAGTGAGTCACTGCTTAAACAGAGCCAGTGTTTCTTACGAATATGCAACTAAAAAACCCTTTCTCACATAATTCCTATTACCGTGATGTGGAACGTGTTTTTGGAAGTTTTACTGTAGGGCATATTTTCATTTATAAGAACTCAGCATGAATTCTTTTGCAAAGTATATTAGAATCTAATGTCTTCTTGAGAGTAATTCACTTAACTGCAGTTAATTTGGATTTTTGTGTATTGGGTTTTCTTAAGGCAAGATGTGGCTTTATATGCTTTGAGATTATTGGCCCAGTTTTGTAATCTAGTTTGTGTAGGAGAGAGAAGGAAGCCCCTGGGTGCTGGTGACTCCAGCGCATGCCAGGCTGGGGTGCTCACAAGTGTGCACAGACGTGGCACTGGGAAACATCTGAAATTAGTTCAATATGGATACAATATTTGAGAATGCAGAGTTTTTTGTTTCCTTTCATTTTGCTTCAGATCTTTCCACATGATTGTGACTTTCTTGCCAAAATGTGAACTTTGGAGCTTTCTTCTAAAGAAAACAAAACATATACCTAATAAAACAAAAGTTTTAAAAATCAGTTTAAAAAGTATGATGAGTGCTTTGAAGTCATGAAATTTTCATATGCTTTCATTGCTAAATACCTGGGGGAGGTACTCGGTGCAAATACCAAGTTCTGTGTGTTTTTCCTACGTAAGTCAAGCTGAAACGGCAGTAAACATGAAATTCCAATTACGTACCTGCAGAGGTAAAAGCAGCTTTGAATTTTGTGTCATGGTGTTAACAGTTTTCTTTATGCTTTCAAAGAGAAAAGGTGTTTGGAAATGGCGTTCTTAGCTGGATGGTGGTTGGTTGAATTGTAACTGGATTGCGAGCCTGGTCAGAGTTGGCACGTGGGCGGGAGGCAGACCTGCTGCAGCCGCCTCTCTGGCAGGGGTCTCGGAAGACCGTGCTCGGTCTGTGAATCTGTTTTACCTTTGGTGATGGCTTTTAGGGCCTTGCCTGTGATGTGAGGAGGAGAGAGGAGAAACAGGGACCGAGTGGCGCCTCCAGTGGGGCCCCCGGGGAGGTAGGTGAGCCACAGACCACAGTGGCCTCAGAGCTGCAGCTCATGCCTAGAGCCCCAACGTCTCCTCTGCTCTGTACTCCCTTACCCATATGCCCCAAAGTGCAGGGGCTCCATCTCCTTTACTGGATTAAATTAATTAAATTAATTGAGGTGATTATTACAGTTTTATTTTGAGGACGTCTGTGGGCTCGTGTAATTCCTGGCAGTGACTGGTCTATGTCTGCGGTTGTTGTAAAACCCCAGTGAGCATGGCTGCCAGCTCCTGGCCTCGCCCTCTGCAGGCTCTGCCCAGCCTGGGACGTCAGCCTCAGCCTGCGCAGGGGGTGTGTTCAGGTGTGCTTTGGTGTTTCTTTTAAGTTAATTGTCGAACACTTTGTCTTAGGACTGAAACAGCAAGGACAGGCAGCAGGTGGCGTGAGCAGGCTGTGCGCTCTGCGCTCTGCGCTCTGCGGCCGGCTGCTCTTCTGCGTGCGGCCGTGGGCAGGCGCCCTGCGTCTCGCCGGCAGCCCATGCGCTCGGCGCCTGCAGAGCAGCCCGGTCCTCTCCTTCCTGGCTCAGTGGACGCTCTCCTACCTAAGAGCAGAAAATGGCGCCGTGTCTTAAAAGCAGGAAACAGAAACCGCAGCCAGGGTCTGGCGCGGGGCCAGGAGGCATCAGCGTTTTCCGCCTGGCGTGCTTCTCTCCTTAGCGGTGAATGCGGCAGAGTGCTGTGCAGAGCAGCTCTGCGTCTCTGCGACTGGGCAGGCAGCTGTTGTTCCTAATGAGGTGCGCTGTGGCTATTCCGCTGACGGAGCCCACAGAGGGAGCGGGGCATGCGGCGCGGGCGCTGGAGTGCGGCGAGGAGGCGCGTCTGTCAGCTGCGAGTGCACGGTCCGCCGCTCCCCGCGACAAGACAAATGAGCGGCGCTGCAGTTGGCAGTGTCTGAAGCTGTTCCAGGGAACAGTCGCAGCTCCCCGGCCTCCTGGGCCACCCCGGTCCAAGGGCGCCTCTGAACCACCGCCTCCGTGCCAGTGGCTTCCTTCTGATGTCCTACAATACCTGTCACGATGGTGATTTATTAAAAACCTAATGTTTTCTAGCGTTTTATTAACACAGGGTTAGGCGGTCTTTTGTTGAGGCTTTTCCCATTAATGCAGCAGAATGTTAACTGGAGTTGAACTTGGCCAGAACCTGCTGAAGACTTCAGTCCCCAGAGAAGTCAGCGGGAGACCGAGCCTCCTGCTTTGCGAAGCCTGCGGCCGCTGCGGCTCCTTAGGCCTGTCGTAGCCTTCGAGTTCAAGAAACAGCAGGCCGGGCGCGGTGGCTCACGCCTGTAATCCTAACACTCTGGGAGGCTGAAGTGGGCGGATTGTTTGAGCTCAGGAGTTGGAGACCAACCTGAGCAAGAGCAAGAACTCGTCTCTACTAAAAATAATAGAAAGAAATTAGCTGGACAACTGAAGATATATATAGAAAAAATTAGCCGGGCATGGTGGCGCATGCCTGTAGTCCCAGCTACTCTGGAGGCTGAGGCAGGAGGATCGCTTGAGCCCAGGAGTTTGAGGTTGCTGTGAGCGAGGCTGAGGCCATGGCACTGTAGCCTGGGCGACAGAGTGAGACTCTGTCTCAGAAAAAGACAAAAAGAAACAGCAGCACCCGCTTTACAGTCAAACCCTGAGGTTCTTTTTTCACATGCAGACGAGCCCTCACGACCAGTGACGCTGGGCGTCTCCGTGTGCTCGTCGGCCATTTGCGTGTCTGCTTTGGGAAGGCGTCTGCACGCGCCCTTTGCCCACTTTTGAGCCGTTGAGTTGTCAGAGTTTTTCTCTGACTCCTGTGTTCTCATTAAACTGAGAGTTGCTGTTGGAAAGGGTTTTTAATTCTCCGCTGTCAGGCCTACGTACGTAGACATTCTGGCAGGTTCTGTCTAGTGCACGTCTTCTGGTAGCTTCTCTGTGCGCGCTGCCTGGAGATGGCGGAGCAGAGCAGCTGCTGAGAGAGCAGGGTCCGTGCTCCACAGCGTGCACGGGGTGTCGGCCTCCACCTGGCACCTGGGTCCCTGGGAGCGGGATCGTGTGGGGTGCAGAGATGGAGGGTGCGGGCTGGGAGGGGTGCTGTGGTGTCTGACTCCGTCCTCTCTGCCCCAGCACTGTGACCTCTGCCGTGTTCACCGTGGGAGACAACGTGGTGTCCGGCAGTGACGACCGCACGGTGAAGGTCTGGGACCTGAAGAACATGCGGTCGCCCATCGCCACCATCCGCACGGACTCTGCCATCAACAGGTGCGCGTCGCTGCCCCTCACACTCGAGGCTCGGCCCGACGTGAAAGGGGAGTTGGGGTTTCTCGTCTGGCTCCCGGAGATTAGCGCTCGATTGGCGGAGCCCTGGGGACGGGGACGTGGAGTCCTGGGGAAATACGTTTTATTCAGCCTCTAATACAACGTCAGCATGACGCACTTAACCCTATTCAGTGCAAAATCAGGTTGGTGCCCTAGATCTGCAAGGATGAGAGTGAGCCGCTCGTGGCCAGACGTCACAGGGCTCCTGTTACTTCCTGGGAGGATCGACCTTGTGCGTGGGGGGTTGTGTCTCACTGGCAGCCTGCATGTGTCTGCATGGGGCAGGTATGTGCGCGTCTTGTCATAGTTACACGTAAGTGACTTGGTCTCTTCTCTGATGCCACATGCCGATGACAGCTGGGGTTAACACCGTTTGCCTTGACAGGCGAACACTGCGTCAGTGTCTGTGAAGTCAGAGACTCATACCGTCACCGTTTCACACACAGCTCACTGTGGTCTCCTCTTCGCAGGATCAACGTGTGCGTTGGCCAAAAAATCATAGCCCTCCCCCACGACAACCGGCAGGTGAGGCTGTTCGACATGTCAGGAGTGCGGCTCGCACGGCTCCCCCGGAGCAGCCGGCAGGTAACAGGCTCTGGGGACGTTCACAGAGCACAGTCGGGGCTGGGACTCCGTCTCAGAGCCTCACTGTCCGAGAGAAACACGGTGCAAGCCACAGAAGTAATTCTGAATCTTCTAATAACCACGTTGAAAAGGAAATGGGAAATTAATTTTATCAATATATTTTATTTGGCCAAATATGCCCAAAATAATCTAATTTCAACATGTAATCAATACGCAATATGAGAGATATTTTACAATCTTATTTTCTTACTGGGTCTCTGGATGCTAAACTTTCATTGGAAACACTTGACCTGCATCTGGAGTTTATAGAATTTAAGGTTGAGAAGTAGAGGTGCACACTCCAGTGCGTCCCTGAGTGTCAGTGTTTGGGTTTAGAATTAAGCAGCACCCACGTTTGAAGAGCTCCCTGGCACCTGCGCTAATGGCTGTCCTGTCGAGAAGCGCAGTCTCAGATACTGGCGCTGAGCCTGCGCGGACTGGGAGTGCGTGAGGCGGCGCGTGTGGCCCGCTTGCTCGGGTTTCCGGCTCTTGTGGACTAGCCCGTGGACTCGCCCCGTTGGGCAGGGCTGAGGGTGGCGGACGGCGGGGTGGCTGAGACGAGCCGTGCAGCCCGCGCTCCACTTGGTTTTCTTGTAATGTACCCACGTTGAGGGATGCGGTTGCTAATCTGGCTCAGGTCTTGCAGATCTTGCATTTCAGGAGCGATGCCCTGACTCTGGTCTGCTTGACTGTTGCCAGGGCCACAGGAGGATGGTGTGCTGCTCGGCGTGGAGCGAGGACCACCCCACCTGCAACCTGTTCACCTGCGGGTTTGACCGCCAGGCCATCGGCTGGAACATCAACATCCCCGCCTTGTTGCAGGAAAAATAAGGCCACCGGCATCCCCTGGTCTGGTCGTTTGCCGTGGACCTTTGACTGGTGCAGACTTTCTGCGCGTTAATCAGCCATTTCTGTGAGAGTCCGACCCTGGGGAGGGTGCTCTGTGTGTGTGTTTCCGCAGCGTGCCCGGCTTGCATGCCATGTACAGAGAAACGTGTGCCGTGTGTTTTATTTTTGTCTCGTGTGTGTGTTGGCATCCTCTGGTCAGTACCGGCGAAGCTTGCCCTCCACGTAGCCCGGGAAGCGCTTGCGAGTTGTCGACTGGAGCAGGTGAACAGCAGGGCATTGCATCCGTGGGATTAAATGTGAACCTGCGTGCTTGTTTGGAGGCACAAGCCGTCTGTTGCGTTTTCTGGAATAATCTCGCACCTCTGCCTTGTCCCGGGGAGGCCGCGGAGCTGCGTGCGCACCAGCTGACGGCGGGAATGAGCCAGGACATCGTGTTTACCTCGGAAGTTTTGGCGTGTCTCATTTCTGTTCCAGCTCTGTAAAAGTAATCTGGATTTTAGAAGTTAAAAAGTAGCACAGAATGTTGAGTTCACAACATTTCGAGTTTCTTTTGAAAAGAGAAGGTTTCTGCTTTTCTTTGTAGAAAATCATTTCAATCTGCTGAGGTCTCACACTAGAAAATTTAAAAATAGGATTCTAATCACTGATTTCAGATATTGAGCAAAGTTTAAAGCACTTTAGTTTATAGCTGTGGTTATAAACAGTTTTCAGAAGTTTCAGTGACTTACCTGTTGAATGTGACTTGAAGGCCCTTCCAACCTGGAAACAGAGGTGTTCCCTCTCTGCGTCTCTGGTTCGCGTGTTTCCGAGAGGGCTCCCTGCCTGTGGGCCAGAGCCGCCACACTACCTCAGAGGGGTCCCTGGGCAGCTCCGGGTCTCCGTGCCCGGCAAGCGCACTTTGATTTGTAGCTGGAATCCCGAATTCGGCTCGGAAGGCAAGAAGGGCAGCCACACCAGGTGTATCCCGAGGGGACAGGTCTTTGGTTAGGCCCCCGCGGTGGCAACCAGGGCAGCTGGCGGGTGACAGGACACGTCTGGCCCGCGTAGCTGGGAAACCGCCGGTGTGACCCTGCCGCCGTGTGGGCGCGCCCCTCGCTCTCGCCGTCTGAGCCGTCGCTGTTCTTCTGCTGTTCGTGAGTTCGTGTTTCTTGAGTCAGTTTCGATGAGGAGACGTCTCAGTGTCTGCCAGCATCCTCTCACTGCTGTGTGTACGCCCACCTGGAGGCTGGTCCCTGGGAGAGGCGGGAGGGGACGTCTAAAACCGTCACGGTGGCGCCCGTCCCAGTCCTCCTTGTTTCCTGCCAGCTGGTAACCGGCAGGACCGTGTGCGCGCTGCCGTGGGACGCGGGGCGCCCAGGCTGTGCTTGCGTGGAGCTCACCCAGAGCGAGAAGCTCCTTGCCGCCCGCATCCGCGGGGCTGATCTTAACTTCAGATCTGCGTGTCCCAGAGATCCCGAGATGACCAGCACTCCCGGAGGGGAGGCTGCCCAGGAACGCCTGACAGTGACGCCACACGGATCTGACCTTGCTGACTGAGGGGCAGACCACACATGCTTTATAGTCACTTCATTTTTAACGCTCAGAAATTCGCTGTGTTTCTGGACTTTGGTGTTCTCTCCCAATCCCACTGTTTTTGAGAACTGAGGTCAGGCCGGTCGCCCCGGCTGTCCTGAGTGCGTCCTGCTCGTGGAGCGCTGTGTGCTGTCTGGGTGTCGTCGTGGCCCTGGCTTTCCTGGAGCCAGAGCCCCGCCCCGCCGCGCAGGCCACCTGCCGGGTGCCTAGTGTTTGACTTTGGAAGTCTGGGTGTCTTAGGACGGTGGTTGGGGACAGCGGGACAGGTATGTGGTCAGCTAAGTCAGACCTAAGAACCAGATCTCCACCAGACAGAAAAGTTCTGAAGCTTTTAAAAATACATATTCATGATGGCCACTGAGTTCCAGGCAGACTAGTGGCCTTCGCTGCTGGTGACCACTCACCTCCCCGCGAGCTGGAGGGACCAGCCCGACCCCAGAGAGGAGGCTCCTCACGCCCTCCCTGCGGGGCACGAGCGGAGCTCTCAGGAGCAGGCGCATCTGACGCCAGCCGCGTCCTCCCCACGCGTGGTCCCCTTCGTGCTGCTGTGGCCGTGGGCGTCATTCAGGAGTCACAGGGAAGACGGGGTGGTGCGTGTGCATGTGTGTGCGTGTGGCTAGAATGACGTCATGCCAGCCACGTGTGATCTCGTGTGAAGTGGTGTTTGGACATGGGAATAGTCGTGTCCCGTGTGCTGACGTGTCCAGAATTTCATTTACTAGTGGAAGGAAAGTACGTGTTACTGGAAAACGTGTATCCGTGCGGAATCCCGCAAGGGGCGTGTCGTCTCAACTCCCTTTCTCATCAGTGTTGGTAGACTCAAAAATCCTGTACATATTTTGGAATCTGAAGAATCCTATGTAAATCATTTGTTAAATCTGTGAAAAACAAGTTTCTTTGGAGGAAAATGCGCATTTATACGTGCTGTTTTTATTGTATCGATGTTACTGTTTTTAAGTGTTCATTGTCTTCATTGCTGTGTGAAATTCATTAAAACATCCCTGTTCCGTAATTACTGTTATAAAAGTTTTATGTTATTGGGAGTCTCTTGTTTGTATTATTTTGTTGTTTTTACTTTTTTTTCATTGTGCTTTGGTGAGACATTGCTATGCAAACGTCACGCAAGGACCTAGACATTGAGCGAATATGATACTGCCCGTTTGAAAGATCTTGACTTTAGACTTAGGGGTCAGTGGTTTGTGTTCCCCGTCCACCAACGTGAAACGGTACAGGGTTGTGCCTCTGCGTCCTCCGCCCCCAGAATTTCTGAAAGGCCGTCAGCGTGACATGGGAGAAGCCGCTGACACAGCCCCTCACAGCGTCACAGGACGCTGGACTGTGCTTGCTGCGGTAAGCGTGTCTGAAAGTAATAAAAACTACAGCTGCAGGGAGCAGGCACCGTTGTCTGCGGGAGGCGCCCAGACGCTGTGGCTGGGCGTGGTTGCGGTCCAGTCCGAGCGAGAGCGCGTCTCCGTGGTTGCAGGAACCCGGGGGCAGTCGAGTCCTGCGGGTATCGTTCTCTCCACTGGTCACTGAACTTTCTTCCTTGCTCCTCAAACAGCACGGGATTGCCGTCCACATTTTATAATGACATCTGCAGTTAATTTAGAAGTTCACCTTACGTTAGCGTAAAGGATCAAGAGGAAAAGGCTGTGTTGCTATGACTTTATCAGAATGCTGCATCTGCCTCCCTTACTGTCCAGAGATGTTCCCCTAATTAGAATTTTATGAATTTATTACAAAATTGGGAACACCTCAATTGTTACATGCAATGTGTAAGACGTAGCTCATATTACAGTGGGAAGAAGCTGAAAAATGAAATCGGTTAAAAGTCTTGTGTAACTTTAATTTCGTTAACATATCTTTTGTTAAGCAGCTTTTGGTCAAAATGAAAGCGTATTGGGTCTGCGGAGCTGCAAGAGCTGTGTGGACCACACCTGGGGGCCCCTTAGGGCTTGTGGGCCGAGGTCGGGACCCTGGGTTGTCTGAGGGGTGACGGTCGGCAGAGGTGTCCAGAAGCCGCAGGAGCAGGTCCAGGAGGGGTGCTGCACACAGGGACCGAGGCACAGAGGGCTGCTGTGGCCCAGGCTGGGCTGGGCTGGGCTGGACTGGGCGGGATGAGGCACTTTCTTTCAAGAGGCCCGGGGAAGAGGGTGGGTTCCTTTCCCTGCCCACGGCTTCCCGTGGACACCGCCGGAGACCGTGCCGTCGTCCTGGTGGAAGGCTCTGGCTGCCAGGCCCGTCGGTGGCAGTGGATGGAGAAAGATGGATTTCGGGTCTGTTTTGGGGTTAGAACAGGCAGTTCTTTGGTCTGCGATTCAGAATACAGTTATGAAAACACACAGCTTAGTGCCGGCCTTTCCTAGGGTGCTCGAAAGGTGTTTCCAGCACTGACGACCTAAAATACATGATAAGGATTTTCCCCTTAAAAAGAGATCCACATTGTGTTAGGAAATGTCACTCACAGTTTAGCGACATTGTCACCTTAGCTAAGTGCATCTACCACCTTGGGAACACAAGTCTTTGTGTTTTAATTTTCATATTTCATAATTTAAATACCTGTAATATTCCTTTAACGTATCTTATATTGCATAATTAAAAGAGTAATGTAAAAATTCTAAGGAAAAAGAAGTGTACTGTTCCATAGGTGGGTAAAGCAAACGCTAAGAAAATGGGGGGATGTTCCCTAACGTTTCTTAACAGCAAACGGCATCAGTTTCAGACTCACCATTGCGCAATTGTGTTTCATTCATCACTTCAGAGATTAGCTCTTTTCCCGTTTACAAACATACGGTTTTATTGTCCTAAGCTGTCTCGTTTTCAGTCAGTGGGTACCTTTCACAGGACGGATCACGAAGCCAATTTCGTTCCAAGATAATGTTCTTGACGAAACGGCCACTAAGGAAATTGTAAAAAGGCAGCGTGTTACACTGCGTCAGAATTGGGCTGTTTCCAGATGCGTTTTGGAAATCCTAGCTTTAAAGCAGGAAATGTAATGAGAATTTCATCTACCAGGTGTGATCATGAAACAGTAAAGGTAGTTTTCTTATGTTGCCCATAAACCGGGCCTGAAGATAATTTCAAATCCAGGAGAGAGTCCGAAAGTTATGTGGAGCAAAGCCCGCATGTTGGAATAAGAATTTATTCCCATAGTCTGTGTTTTGGGAAAACAGCATCTATTTGCATAGTGGATAAGATCTGGAATATTTGCTGAACGTATAATCGTTTCCTACAGTGTGCCTGCATCGCAGATGTCTTCTAGCTCCTGAAGTGACTCTCAACGAATGATGTAAACATGTTCCGCTGGTTAACTTTTTTTTTTTTTCTTTTCCAGGAATAAAATTAATTGTATATATTCTCCAACCAATCCCTGTTAGGTGGAGCTAGTTTTATTTCTTCTCTGTGTTTAAACAACTTTATTGTGGTGTGGTGGACATACAACACGCTGAACATATTTACGGTGTAAAATTTGATGAGCCTTGACGTATATTATTTGCTCGTAAAATCATCACCACAATCAAGACAGTGCACGACCCCCCGAGAAAGTTCACTCATGGCCTTCGTACCCCCCGAAATACGCCCTCGGCCCACCCCATCCTTGGGGAGACCCTGGTCTACTTTCTGTCACTAAGGGATAATTTGCGTTTTCTAGAATTTTATATAAATGCAATTATACAGTATGTTCTTATGTACTTATTTTTGGCTTTCACTCAGAGAAATTATTTTGATATTAATGTTATTGCCTACATCAGTGTATTCCGTTTTATTGTTGAGTAGGGTTTCTCCATTCCCCGTCGATGGGCACTGGGATTGCCTCCCCCTTTTGGCTATTTCAAATAAAGCTGGTGTGAGCATTTGTGTTTAAGTCTTACATTGACATATACTTTCATTTATCCTGGGTCAATTCCTAGGAGTGGAATTGCTGAACCGTATGGTTGGTATACTGTGTTCTTTTTTTTTTCTATTTCGAGACAGGCTCTTGTTCTGTCACGCTGGCAAGAGTGCAGTGGTGTGATCATAGCTCACAGCAGCCTCGAACTCCTGGGCTCAAGTGATCGATCCTCCTGCCCCAACCTCCTGAATGGCTGGGACTACAGGTGCACACCGCCGTGCCTGGCAGATTTTTAAATTTTTTATAGAGATGGGGTCTTGCTATGTTGCCCAGGCTGGTCTCAAACTCCTGGCCTTGAGCAGTCCTCCCACCTTGGCCTCTCAAAGTGCTGGGACTACAGGCGTGAGCCACTGCACCTGGCCTGTATTTTTAACCTTTAAGAACCTGCCATAGGCCGTGCACCGTGGCTCATACCTGTAATCCTAGCACTCTGGGAGGCCGAGGCAGGAGGACTGTTCAAGGTCAGGAGTTCGAGACCAGCCTGAGCAAGAGTGAGACCCCATCTCTACTAAGAAAATAGAAATAAATTAATTGGGCAACTAAAAATATATATAGAAACTATTAGCTGGGCATGGTGGCACGTGCCTGTAGTCCCAGCTACTCGGGAGGCTGAGGCAGGAGGATCGCTTGAGCCCAGGAGTTTGAGGTTGCTGTGAGCTAGGCTGATGCCACAGCACTCTAGCCTGGGCAACAGAGTGAGACTGTGTCTCAGAAAAAAAGAACGTGCCATACAGGTTTTCAGAGTGGTTGTACTGGAAACTTCCAGTTTCTGTTCTGACACCTAAAGAGCTTGGAAGTTGTCTCTGTCTCTCTCACACCAAAAAAAGGTGAAAAAAATGTAAAATCAGTGATTTTTCTTAAACGTATTAGAAAGTGGAGGTCACGGCGCCAACTGCTGCCCCTAAACTGTAGAAGCATACAGGCGGATGCGGAAGGACAGCTCTCGACCGGAGCCTGAGTGGGCAGAGCCTTGACCAGCAACGCTGGGGATGGTGAGGCCGAGGGAGGCTCGCGCAGGGCTGAGACCTGGAGGCCCCGTCCGCGGTCCTCATGGTCTCTGGGGCTTTGCTTCCGGAGCGCCATGGAGTGCAGTTTGGGGAGGAGGAGGGGAAAGCCTGCACCACAGCCTCAGGCAACGTGGGGAGGGGAACGTGCCTGGCCCCCAGCCTCTGCCTCCCAGCGGGGACGGTGAGTGCCCTGAGCACTGAAGGTCACAGCGGGGGTGTGGCCCACGGACAGCCCTTTGGGAGACCTTGTCACGGGACTGTGGGCCGTCCCCAGCCACACTTAACCCCAACTGCGGAGCCCCGATACTGCTCAGGGGCTGCTTCTGGGAGGACCCAGCCCAGAGGGGCAGTGACGTCAACACCCACCCACTGCAGCCGCCAGGTGGGGGCTACCGTCCCTGAACAGGAGCCTACGTTGTCCCTGTGCCGCTGTGCCTTTCTGCATCCAAGGTCACCTTTCCAGAAGCCACGTCTGTCTGGGCCACTTGCTTCCAGAACAATTAACTCCAGGTAGATAGCTGATGGCAGATAAGCCCTTCGAGCCGCAAACCACATCCTTAAAGCTGAGAGCCTGATGTTCCGAAGAGTGGGGAGTTTCGGAGATCAGCCGGCTACCGGAGCTGCCTGGATGAAAATCAATTTGTTATTTCAGGCGGTTGGCTTGTTGCAGAAAAAAAATAAGTAACTGGAAATAAGCAGAAGCTCACAGTGGCTTTGAGGTAGAACAGAAAATTCCGCGAGCATTCTCCGTGGCAGAGGAAATGGAAGATTTGCATTTATAGAAATGTCCCTCCACTCTGGTAGCACCACGGTTGTCTGTGGCTTCTGACATCACGAAATTGTAGAATTGTGCCTTTGTTCTAGGCAAGTATGTCCGAGATGATGAGATGAACAATACCACGCCCAATTTGGGAGCGATTGGGTGCTGGCGCTTCCAGATCCGTCCTTCCTTCCTTCCTTCCCTCCCTCCTTCCTTCCTTCCCTCCCTCCCTCCATCCTTCCTTCCTTCCCTCCCTCCCTCCTTCCTTCCTTCCCTCTCTCCCTCCCTCCTTCCTTCCTTCCCTCCCTCCCTCCCTCCTTCCTTCCTTCCCTCCCTCCCTCCTTCCGTCCATCCCTCCCTCCCCACATACATCCTGCCTGAAGAACGCCCGGCCAGACATAGACGGGGAACCCCACGGGGGGGCGCGGAGGGTCGCAAGGGGGGGGG
>CAUYRT010068775.1:0-38874 GCA_963574885.1 Lepilemur ruficaudatus
ATAAATGTTCATACATTGGGACACACAACATTACTAAGATGGTGTACAAGAAGAGAGACATAGACCAGTGGAACAGACCTGAGAACCCAGATATAAAACCATCCTCATATAGCCATCTGATCTTTGACAAAGCAGACAAAAACATTAGGGAAAAAATATCCTTATTCAATAAATGGTGCTGGGAAAATTGGATAGCCACATGTAGAAGACTGAAACAGGATCCATACCTCTCACCTCTCACAAAAATCAACTCATGATGGATAACAGACTTAAACCTAAGGCATGAAACTATAAGATTTCTAGAAGAAAATGTTGGAAAAACTCTTATAGACATCAGCCTAGGGAAACAATTTATGAAGAAGACCCCAAAGGCAATCACAGCAACAACAAAAATAAATAAATGGGACCTGATCAAATTACAAAGCTTCTGCACAGCCAAGGAAACTATCATGAGAACAAACAGACAACCTACAGAATGGGAGAAAATATTCACATGCTACAAACCCGATAAAGGGCTAATAACTAGAATCTATATGCCATCAAAGGTAGGCAAAAGAATGTGCTTCAGGTTGTATAATAATTATTCATTCCAAGGGAGGTAGACTTTGGAACTAGGAAAACAAAATTTACGCAGAGGAGCTATCTTCTAATTTAAGTAGAATAGAAAGAATAAAGTATATGATAGAGAAATCATTAAATAGTATGTATGTAAGTATTTACTTTTAGCCTGAATGCTTAAAGGCTATCTCTTAAAAGGAGATTATGAAATTCTCAAAGGGTGTATGCAACATTGAATTATAGTGATTTTGGTAATATGCTAGACTGCCTAATTTTAACTCATACTTTAGTTATTCTAAGATCACATATTCTTCTCTGTACAACCTGGGTCACATGACCATGCTTGTAAAAAGGTGGTTGGACATGTTACCAGAAGAAAGGAATAAAATGGATATTTGGCAAACACAGGCAGCAGATATTCACTATAGTTACAACTGTGAGCATTATAGGAAAGCATTTTAATTTCTCATAATTTATCAGATTTTAAAATTTTAAAAAGAAGGCTTGTTCCTTATATCAAAGATTTTAATCCAGAATCCATAGGTTATTATAAGATTCAGATTGTCCATAAAACTCCTGATAAGAAACATAAAATTTGAAGGAAGAGAATCTATAGCTTTTAACAGTCTCAGAGGAGTCCATAATGCAAGAAATGATTAAGAGTCACTGCCCTCTAGACTGTGAGGTGGTTTTGATGCCTAATAAATAAGTTCCAAGGGAAATATGGCCAATTTTTGAAATCACTCAAGGTAAAACATGCACAATACACCAATAAGCCAATAGCGGTCGTCTTTGGTGATGGAATAAGAGCTAATTTTTCTTTTTTGTATCTTTTCTGCATTTTCAACATTGTCTATGATAAATATGAATTATATGAGTAATATAAAAGGTTCATTTAGTTAAAAAAAAATACCTGCCTACATCTCTGGGCCTACCATAAAATTCCCAGTTTCAACATAGCAATTAAGCCATTTCAATATTTAAGGCAATGAACAGTACAAAACACAAAGCATCAAAATTCAAAAGGCATGAAAACTCACTCAAAGTAATCAGAAAATTTCATATTCTTGGAACTAAAATTTTGCAGTTCTCTCTTAAACTCACTAATTGCCCAAACATTCAAGATATAAAGAAAGAAAAAGTGAAGAAAATGTGAACAACCACTCCTAAATCAATCCTGCTATCAAATTCTATTCTCATTCAAATGCTCCCCCAAGAGTTTTAAAACCTCAGTGGTGAATAGTGTCCTCCAATAAAGTGCACCATTTCATTCAGTGCCAAAAGATTAATAAAACTTAACCAAGATAATTACTTAAAAGTAGTCTCCATTGAGTGAGTCGGGGTGGGAAAAAGACTCATTCCTGTTAGCAATAATTATCTCTGGGTAAATTATTTCCTAACTATGCTCTCCCTAAGGTATCTTCTTGCAGAGAGCTCCTCCAGAGAAACCAATAGGCTGCTAGAGTTTATTTTAAGGTCATAATCCACTTGCCAGTCTATGTCAACCGAAAAAGGCTTTCTTCCTATCCTTCCTTTTTTCTAAACCTTCTTAGGATGTATCTTCATTTCTCTCTGCCAACTAAAAAGTAACACCAATATTGACAGGTAGCACTAATGGAGTACTTAGCATAATATCCAGCATATAGAAAGTGCTCTATAGTCATCCATTCATTTATTTATTATTTTATTCACTCAATAAATATTTATTAAGGACCCACCATTTGCCAAGCACAATACTAGGTGCTTAGTGTATATCAGTGAAGAAAGCAGATAGAAATTCCTCCTCACATATTTTCATTGCATGGGAGATGGGCAATAAAGAATAAACATAATAAATAAATTATAGAATATGTAAAAAGTGATAATAAAAAGTCAAGCAGGGTTAAAAGATTGGGAGTGCTATGGGGGTGAGGCAGGGAGGGGGAGCTGGCACATGCTGCATTGTGTCGAACTCCTGAGCTCAAGCAATCCTCCCGCCTCGGTCTCCCGGAGTGCCAGGATTACAGGCGTGAGCCACTGCGCCCGGCCTGCCGCGTTGTTAAATGGAGTGGTCAGCACAGATTTCATTGAGATATGACTTGAACAAAGATTTTAAAGTGAGGAAGTTAAACAAGAAAACACACGAAGGACGAGCATTCTCGACAGAAAAAATTGTTAGTACAAGGCCCTACAGAGTAAGAGCATAAATGATTTGTTCAAAGAACCCCAAGGAGGCTGCACTAGGATGAGAAAGGAAGAGAGCAAAAGGCAATGAGCCCAGAGAAGTAAGGAGTGTGTGGATCATGCACAGCCTTGGAAGCCTTTGTAAGGAATTGAGTTTTCTGAGAGAAATGGAATCCATTGTACAGTGTTAGAAGAGTAATATAATCTGATTTACATTTTTAAAGATCTCTCTAGTAAACTCAAGCTATGCTGAGAAAAGCCTGGAGAGGGCAGTGCTAGAAACAGCGCAGGGGTGAACTCATGTCAGGACGGCAGCAGCGGAAGTGGTGAGCTATGGCTGGATGCAGGATATTCTTTGTAGACAGAGCTAAGTGGGTGTGGGGTCTGCGCGAAAGAAAACAGCAAAGGTGACGCCAAAGATTTTGACTTTGGCAGCTGGATGAAGCTGTCATCAGTGAGATGGGGAAGGCAATGGGTAAAGGAGGTTTGAGAGGAAAAGATCAAAATTTCAGTTTTTGGACATGTTGAGTTGGAGATATTTAAGAGCCATCCAAACAGAGAAATATAACAGGCCGGTGGACATGTGGGTCTGAAATTTGGGAGAAAGGTCTACAGTAGAGATAAAAATGTAGGAACCATCAGCATATGGATGATATTTAAAACCACAGAGCTGGCTGATGAGAGAGAAGGCAGAAGACGAGAGGGTAGAGGAGAAAAGATAAAGCACAACAAGGTCTGAGCCCTAAAACACTTCAGCATTGAAGGAGAGCAGAAA
Organism: Lepilemur ruficaudatus; assembly: GCA_963574885.1. Taxonomy (NCBI): domain Eukaryota; kingdom Metazoa; phylum Chordata; class Mammalia; order Primates; family Lepilemuridae; genus Lepilemur; species Lepilemur ruficaudatus. Next base: position 3,497 of record CAUYRT010068775.1, read on the forward strand.
GAACCAGTTAAGGATGAGAGAACTGAGCATGAGAGATCTGTGAAGTAGGAGAAAAATGCCACAGTATTTAATCTTTACAGCAACCAGATACTATTATTATTTCCATCTTACAGCACAGAACTGAGGCCCAGCAAAATTGTGCTACCCAAGGTCACACAGTTCTGTAGCTTAGATTTGACTTGGATTTGTCTGATTCTGTGGTCCATACTCTAACCTAGAATGCTAACCTGCTTCCTACTTAACCTTCAAAGCACATCTCACCCCTAAAAACTACATATTATTAAATATACCCTTCAAATGCTCATTCTCAAACAGCCCATGTCCTTTAAGACTAGAACATTTGAATATAAGTCTCCATTCTCTCATTGTTTCTTACAGATCTTCTCTGCTCTTCTACCCTCAATTTGTAAAAATGTGCCTTCATTTCTTCAAAGTATATTTGATTTGTTATAACTCCTTCCAACCTTCCTTGTTATTATCATCTATGGACCTTCACTTCATTTCTCAAGATCCATTGAGGACTTGGAAGCTGGGTTAATTTGATATCAATGTGGATGATGAATCCAACAGCCGCTTCTCCACTGCTGGAAACTTACTGAGCCTAAGCACCCAAGGTGCTAATACTCCGTTTTGCAAACACAACCACCTGGACTTCCATATAGTCTACTCCCTCATTTTTTCCAAATTTGGTAACCAATTTCTTCAAGCTCTCCACTTCCTCAGCCCTCAATTTACTTTTCTTTGGACACCCTCTTGACTTCACTTTCTCCTCTTTTGAGCTGCAGCTTCCAAGACAACTCAACCTTATAGAAACCCTGCACTCCTACTTCTGCTCTTCTCCCACACCTCAGCTGGTAAGGGTTGCTGGGGGAATCACAACTGCACAGATTGCTACAGATTAAGGTTTCCAATCTCAAATGAACCGTCAGTGTTACTGAGCAATATTTTTTTTTCTTATTGTCTTTGTTTAGTTTCCTCTCCCATTTCGTGAGCAATTATTCCAAGCCTTCATCACTGTAATCAATCCTCACCTATTCACCACGACCACTACAGAGACCATCCCCTTCTATATTATCATAAAACCTTATCTCCTACCTATTTCAAAGAGAAAATTGAAGCCCTCTGACACAAACTCCTTCTAACTCCAAGTTCCTGATCTCTCAAATTAATTTATCTGCATCTATACTTACTCATTCTTCCTTTCTTCTTGCCTCAGAGAAATAGATGTTGCTTCTCTTGTCTAAGATTAATCTCTTGGCCCAGGCTCTGGATCCCATCACCTCTTACCTCTTACCAAGTCATGCTGTATAACTGATCCCATCTGCCTCCTGTGTCATTAGCCTTTCTCTCCCTTGGCTCCTACCTGGAGCAAATAAACATTCCTCGCTGTGATAAGACAGGCTAATTTACATGGTCTTTTCTTCTGATGCTCTTTGGATCAGGAATGCCTTCTCTTCTATCTCTCCACTGGAATCCTACTGTTCCTTATGGACTTGTCTCAAAAATTCCCTTAGTTCTAAGAACACCCCTAGCTACAACATATCTATTTGAATTTCCATAGCATTTTTGGTACCATGCCTAGCTTACTTGTCCCACACTGTACTATACTACAGTTTGTCCTATCTTCCTTTGTGACTTTTTTTTCTTTTGACAAACACTTTCATGTAGCACTTACAATATCCCAGACATCATTTTGAATGCATTTTAAAATATTAACTCATTTAGTAATATCAACAATTATAAATATTTGTATACTTTTTGCTATATTACATAGCCCTTGGAGGCAAAAATCATAATGATATCTCTTGTCCTCTCCCTATTATACTCTTGCGGATTGGGTAAGCACATTGTACATAATAGGTATTTGGTATGTTTTCCAAATGCATGGAATTGATTTGAATACCATACAGTCTTCATACCAATGTCAAAAATGCCATATCCTATCTTGTTCTATAAAGTGAAGACACATCATACATGGACGTTTAGTTACACTGTATGGAAAAAAATCATATATAGTCAGATTTACCCTAGAAAATCTTTTAGAAAGGTGCCAAGTTGAAGTCCTTCATGTGGCCTTTCAGTATTTCCAGAGCACCCAGCTTTCCCTCCAGTATTGGAAGAGATTCGTTTCATCTACTGAATACCAAATGAAAAAATTGGCATGCATATAGTGAACATGTTCAAAGACAATAGTGTATCTTTAAATCCTAGAATCATTTTCAGCTGGTGAGATACTTCCACAATGAGAGGTATGTGGGAACTGGTGCTGAGATCAACCAGCAGAACTACAGATTCATATTTCCTAATCCACAATCATTCCCAGAATATGCTTATCAAGTGAAATGACAAGTAGGTAGAATTGCCCAAATTGCTCGTGCTACTATATCTCATTGAATCTGAGGACATTAACTAAAAGACACATAATACCATACATATATACCATTAAGAAAATTTAAATGTTACCAATTAAACTATGTTATGCCATCAATTGTAAAGAGAAGCCCAATTTTAGAAATGTTAAAATTTGCATCTTACAATCAATAAGTACAATATTAACATTTTTAACCAAATTGTAAGATTCTCAAGAACAAATTTTATTTGGTATACCCTGAAGAGTCTTATATATAGTAGACAAGAATTTTTGTTGAATTTAACCAAAGATATATTTAAAAAACCAATTAAAGATTTCCTAGTTGAGCACACAAACAAATTCATCCTTATTGGATGTATAAAGCCCAAAGCATAAAGCACTTTGATCCCCAGATGTAAATAAGTATAATATCATTAGACTAAATTTTAAAAACAGCCTGGAATGATAAGCAACAGGCTCCCTGACAGTTGTAGGTAGGACCAAGAAGGTAAATCATCGACCATATTTATTTGAACTGCTGGGGTCAGAGGGCATTTCTGCGCCTCTCCTTGTACTTCTGCTCTGCCCATAATGATGACTTTTGCCTATGCTCCAACCACTGTCCATCCCTTACTAGCTCAGTTTCACACACATATCACCACACACACACACCATTCCCCAGAGCCTAACTAGGGAATGGATGCCACACGAGACTAGTCATATAAGTATTGTCATAAGTATAAGTATAAGTCAAAGTAGAGTCATAGCCCCAGACAGGCACTGGACCCATTTGACAAGTGGACAGGAACACTGCGGTGAAATAAGATAATCACACCCATTATTATACATGGGAAGACTGGAAACAATTCCCTAGACTTGTCAAAACACAGGAATAGGCTTGACATTTACATGCATGACATAAGAGAAAAACGAGACACATGTGTAAGTCATTAATGACCTCTAATGAACCTTCACAGATTCCTGCATGTACGTATGCATGCATGCATCCATGGACAGACAGATGAATTTGTGGTAAAACATGGAATGAGATGAAAGAACACTCAGTAAAAAAATAGATATCTAAAGAAAAAGTAGAGAACTATTCAGAAAGTATGTCTTTATCTTCAATGGGTAAAGATTTGTATCAAATATTATCATTCTAAGTCTTAGATTTTCTTGGCAAAATTTTGCTACATATCATTAACTTTATATTATCTGAGATAAAATTAAAATGCAGTATTTTACATTGCTTTATATACATATATAGGGCTTCACCTTCCCTAGGATCCTGGACTTATAGAGATAGAAAGGATATTAGTGATCGTTAAATCTACTCCAAACATTTTGTAGATGAGGAAACTAAGATCTAAGGATTGGCCATGACTTGCCTGATGCATTGAGCCACTGGTTAAGAACCAGTGCATTAGATAAATATTCCTTTATTAAAGAACCACAGCCACAGAGCCTGATCACAGTTAATAGAATGAGAAAGAGGAGCTATATACTCTTCTGTTATTTGTGTTAGGGGAGAGTGTATTGGGAGGGAATGTAAAAAGGCATTGAACACAGACAAATGAAATGTTAGCAGGGACACTTGAAATACTGCCCAAAGAAACCTTCTAGGAGACTGGGAGGCCCATGTAGTTATTGTTTAATAAAACCAGCTTGATATTTCAATATAAAAGCAAGAATGCCTGAGAAATGAGCAAGCATCTCATTAAAAAACACTTTTAAATTCCACTTTTCAGGCTTCATCAGAATATCAAAGGAAACAGCACATTTATTTCTATAAACTATCAAATATTCTTTTATGGCCATCCTTGATTTGTTCTGAAAGCCCCTAAGTATTCTAAGTGCCAATTTTATCAGATATATATCCATATTCTTTTTTGTTTGTTTGTTTGGTTTTTATTTGGTCCTTTTATTTTAAAAATATCCATATTCTGCATCTTTACATGCACACATTCAAATATCTCTCCAAATATACAAACTATTATTGCAATTTGGTGTTTTGAAAACTTAATAACTAGTGTAGTGATGCAAATTTGAGTGCTCTTTTAAAAAGGCTGCTATGTTTGTATGGACATCTACACAAATAACATGGGTAGGTCTTTCAGGAAAAAAAAAAAATTAATCCCTCAGGTACACACCTCTTAACAGAATCAACTTCATTTCATTTGACATTGTCCTTTCCAGAACTGCAAATTCAATGAACGCAGCAGGTCCTGATCTTGGTTTTTAACAGATGGCCTCAACACGGTGACAGTAATAGCATCTGACACGTGTTATTTCAATGATCTCTTTTTCTCTTGGAAAAGTATGGAAGCGTTAGATCCCGTGTGTTTCTTCAGATTGTTATTTCTGGCATGCTCTTCTTGGCATATGCTATGATGAACCATTCATAACAGATTAAATTTTCATTAAGGTGAAAACAAAATCTTTATAATCCATAAGCCTACAATTTGCCTCAGTTCCCAAGGTAACATTTTCTGTGCAAAGGTGCCAGTTCCACAAATAATCAAGTGTGGGGCTGGTTTAGATTTATTTTTTTAAGAATTAGCTGCTTTGCTAAAGGGAGGTGAGTACAGAGTAGGGAGGCCTGGAATCCCCAAAATGGAAAAGAGATGAAATGCCTGAAAGATTCGTGGCCTTGCTCTCAGAGATTTTGCAGGGACACAATAATCATAGGTTCCCAGGAATCACATCAAAAGAGGCTAAGCCACATGACGCCACTTGAATGGCACCGCATGGGCTGACTGCAAAGACCAGCTGGAGCAGGCAGAATTCCTGGATCTTTAAGGTAGAGCTTTAGAGCTGATTGTGGCTGTAATTAACAGCTTCCTCTAACTGTGCAATGGAATTTTCCTGAAGGATTCAGTGGTTTTACTCACTGGCAGGTTTAGTAAAATGGGATTTCAGGCAGCACAGAGCTTTCAACCCAAAGTAGCTAAATCTAGTTAAAGCAGAAACATCAATGATTTTCAGTGAGCACACATCATAGAAATGTCTGAGCATCATAAACCACTGCTGATTGCTCCTTTCAGAAGCAAGCTGCAACTAAATGGGGACCAGAGAAGATGAGAAAGCTAGCCCAGGCCTCTCTCTTCTTGAGCTGGCACTTAAATCCGATATATTTTTTTCCTAAAATAATGTTTTCAAGCCTACTTAGTAACTGGTAGACTACTTTATTTTCAATGTACACTAAAAATGTTGCCTAACAATTGGGAAAGAATTTGGATTGAATTCTTTACTTTGTCTCACCCTTAGCACAATCTTTACCTCAGTGACATTTCAGAACCTGCATAAGGGAGAATTTCTTCCTACATGAGCTTTCAGCTATAAATGTTCCTTCGTTAGACTCTTTTAAGTATTTTCTTCTACTGAACAATTGAGTTCAGTGATTCACAAAGAAAATACAAAAATGCGTAAGTCGAAGTCCAAAATAGTGTAAAATAAACAGATTTACTATTGAATATCTTACCATAATGAGTTTTAAAAATTACCTATGTTTGTGAAATAAGCACTTTATACCTTTCCAAGTGGTTTCACTTAGGAACCTAAGAAGAAAAGAAAACAGAAAAAAAAAAAACCAACAAACAAATCTTGTGAATATAGTGAAAAACAGGAGTTTGGCAAGAGTTCTCTGTGCTTGACTGCTTACTAGAAAGAACAGAAAGGAGGCTGAAAGAGCCAGTAAAAAAAGTGGCAGTAATAAGCCCATCACTCCATGGCCGAGCAGCCGCAAAATATTTAACTAGAAAGAGAAGCACCGAGAAATGGATGTGCATAAGATTCAGCACTTCATAGATGCTATCACAGAACTTGCAGAAATGAGGGCTTGTGAAAGAAAGAGGCGATGAGAGCATCTGAGAGGATCAAAGGAAGCACAGACTGAAGAAGGGAGCATCTGTGATGGACAGAGCAGCCCGTGCCTGGACCAGCAGGTTGTGCGAGGGCTCAGAACACAGTGCTGTGATTAGAAAGTGGCCTGGAGACTCTTTGTAACACTCCGGCCTTCAGTTGCTTAAATTCTTTGGAAGTGATCAAACTCTCTTGGACAAGATCCAAAATAAAATTGCCTTTTGTCAAAATCTGATCTAAAGTAAATGTCTATAGCAAATTTTCACTATATTCACTTGAAAACTTATATGTGAAAAAAGTGGTATGGCATTCTCTCCTCCTAAGATTAATTTTGCATCAGGTATTTTCAATAACAAAGCAAATTATTTTCAGAAGAATGATAATTCTTTCTTGAAGTCTATCTGGGTAAGAAATTCTGATTGGCCTTCTGAGATGTCGAAGCCTTGGTAAAGTGAAATTGAGAGAAAATAAGTACTTTTTCCAAAAGAACCAACATTTTTATAAACTGGATACAAAGAAATTTCAATAAATGTATAAAAGCAGAATTTGGACAGATTCCATTTTCTAACCACAGTGCAATGAAAGAAGTCAATAACAAAGCCTGAACCTCTTATTTAATAGATATCGAAAAATACTAAAAAAAATTTGGGTCAGAAAAAGAAATAAAAAATAAGACCATTGGAGGGAAAAATAACAAAAATAAAAATGATAATCTTGATTGGGTCAAAACAGAAATACTATCATTTTTAAAAGAAATAATGAGTGAACTAAACATGCAGTGTAAGAAAGAACGTGCCCAAAATTCTACCTGAAACTTATTCTTCCCCCTCTTCACCATCTCAGTAGACGGCACCACCATCTACCCAACTGCTTCAACTCCACATCTGTGTGGCAGCCTTGATTCTGCCCTTTCCTTGTTGATTTTAACTCCAAAATGTAATTCAAATTCGTCTACTTCCATTGTCACCTCCACATTCCAAGGCCCACTATCTCTCACTTGGACCACGGCAATGACCTTCTCCTTGTTTTCCCAGCTTCCACTCTTGCTCTCCTAGAAGCCACTCTCCACACAATGGCCGGTAGATTCTTTTGGAAATGTGAATTATTGATTGTATCACTCCTGCCAAGACTTTTCAATGATTTCCCATTGCATGCATATGAAAATCCAAATTTCTCAACAAAATCTTACCACAAAGACTGGAACATGTGAACAGAATTTGACCCACAGATGTGTTTTATTTACCCTACAAGGTGTTTCAAAAGAGTCTTAATTTATTGTCAATATTTGAAAAATAGTACATTAAAAATGGAAATTTCTGCATTTTTTTGAGAATTGGAAAAATCTGCCTACACTGAACTGTGTTTTCATATGGTGAGTAATAACTACAGTCCCTACCACTCTATCTTGTCTCTAGACCCTAGTCTAAGCAGCAATGGTTCTTTTTTCCCCCAGATTTCTTGAGGTATAATTGACAAATAAATCACATATACTTATGGGGTACAACGTAATGTTTTGATATATGTATACATTGTGAAATGATTGAATCAAGCTGATTAACACATACATCATTTCACACACATATCTTTTGATAGTGAGAACACTTAAGATCTACTCTCTTAGCAATTTTCAAGTATACAATACTTTATTACTAACTATTGCCACCATGCTGTAGAACAGATCTCCAGAACTTATTTATCCTATCTAACTGAAACTTTGGACTCTTTGACCACTTCATTCCCTCCAAAGAATATCAATTCTTTGATATTAAGTGTACACAGTCTCTTTTTAAGATCATAGTCATGAATATTTTTCTATGTATAAGTATCTTTTACTTTTTCAAATGAAATCTAGAGCAAGAGAGCCACATGTTTCTTACCCCTGGAGCATTTTATACATTTGTGATACTTGCCCCAAAACTGGATTGAAATGGAACGTCTGAATGTTTTTCAATAATACACCAAACAGACTCTTCCAAATTTCCAGAAATTTAAGTACATTGGAATATTTGGTATTACATAGAGAAAGAAAACTTCCATGATAGAAATTTTCACTTTTCAAGTAGTAAATCAATGCTAGGAAGGAAGGAAGAACAAATGAACATTTGTGAAGCACTTTTATGTGCCTAGAACTGTCCTTGGCACAATGAGATGCTAAAAATTAATGTATAACATAAGGTTCCTATAGAGGCTGAAAATTAAGTCAGAGAAATAGGATATGTGAAACAATGAGAAGATAATTAACAGCTATATTACATTCTGTAGATAATTACAATAATAATTTAAGAGAAAAAGAGATCAGGGAAGGATGATAAAATCAAGGAAAATTCAAGATTAGAAAAGGGCCTTGACAATAGAAAACATCTCAATACATGCAGAAATTCTAGACACGGAAGGCAGAATGAACATGGGCAGGAAGGGGAAAAGGAGCAAAGCATAAAGCATGACAGAGAGAGAGAGAACAAGATGACTCATTTCACTAACGTGACAGTGCTTAAGATAATGTAACAATGACAATGACATCTTCTGTGTCTGTGTGTGTGTGCATATATACATACACACACATACATATCGGTATGTATTCATTTGCATTTCTGCATATAGGTGCTGGGGGACAAGATGGTCTGACATCCACATTTCAAGCTCCTGGAGAATGGGAATCATATTATACATGACCCACTTGGTCCATTTGTAGCATCTTTCAAAATCTCCCTAGACACAAAGTAGAAAGAAATGATAATAACAATACATTGTCTTTAGATAGTGTTCTTTGTGAAATAGTTGGAAGAATCTTACAACAAAAATTACATGTATTTTTATGTCTGTATAAGGTAAGTAGATAAAAGGCTTTTATCTGCAATTCAGACAGAATGAATAAAGGTGTTAAGTGATTTGTCCGTGCTGTGTTTCTGGCTAAATTTCAGGTGACTCTCTATAATTATTTAGCTTTTCAGGTGGCTTTGGAAATTTCTCCTCCTCTATCCCAGCAGAGCGCTTCCATTGTCTTCCCTACTCCTGCCGCAGGGCTAATAGGTCTCTGATAGCAGGCTGCAAGGGTGTCATTAGCCTCTCTCCACTCTATCAGCTCACCTCGCTCCAGAAAGAGCTTCAAAACAGTTGGCTAGAAGTTTCCTACTTGATTTTGACTTTTTTTCCTAATTTTTTTTTTTACTTTAGCATACTCTGGTTTTCCTAAACTAAAGCTGTACATGGAAAAATTCAACTGGAACCTGAAAATACAATTTGATTCATTCAACCATTCTTCTTTGTTTGAGGCCATTTTAGGCACAAATCAGATTTTCAACAACCTTCAAATACAGGAACCCAATGCTTCCAGTATAAATTATCAGTCTACTCTTTTTTTTAGCTCAAGTGAGATAGGAGAGATATTGAAATCTTAGATCTTCTCCTTTTAGTCAATACACGTAAATAAAATTAGTCATTTCTGTTGTGCTACGATTAGAAAAAACCTAAAAGTCAAGAAGGCTGAATTACAAACCCAACCCTGCCATAACTAGGTATTTAATGAAGTAGAAAGAGCACAGGGCTTTAGAACAATACAGATCTGAACAAATATACTGATTGTGCTGTGTGACACAGAGGAAGTTATTTAACTTCTCTGATTCATCTGTAAAATAAAAATAATACTATTTAACTTATGAGGGGGTTATGAGGATCAGATGGATTAGGTTATAAAAAGCAATCGACAGTGCTTCATATAGGTGGTATGTATTTAATATCAGTCTCCTTTCCTGTAAAATTAAGAAGTTAAATTAAATAAGCTTTAAGGCCCTTTCCAGTAATAACATTTTGTGTTTCTATTATATTTTCCTAGATACTATAAATTGCATACCAGCCGGGTTCCCTTGCCTAGCCGCCAAGTTGCACAGCTGCAAACACTTAACTCCCACCTGTAAGCTCAAAGTAGCTCCAGGCTGTGAGACTCTTTTGACCAAACCTACACACTGTACCCCATTTTCAAGAACTGAGTTGCTGCCTGATTTCCTGCTTCGTACCCCCTTTTTCTGGGACTTTAATTCCATCTTTTTTCTCCATTCCTCTTACGATGTGGAGGCCAGTCCCCAAGCCCTGTTGCCATGGCATGATCAGAACTACCTGCTATACATCCTCCCTGCACCAACCACCTGCCCTGCTTGGACACACGTTGCCTGCCTGCTGCCAGTTTGAAAGCGCTAACCCACCAGCCAGGACATCTGTCTACAGAACACTGCCAGGCCTCCCAGATACCAGCTACCCACCTGCCCGCCTGCCTCACAGTGCTCTCTGTGTGAAAACCCAGCCCTGTTCTCTCCTGCCCAGCTGAGCGTAGCCCGCTTATGGGTCCTGGACTATCAGCTTAAACCTGGGCCTATCATGAACATGGTCACTGACATTAACACAAGGATGCAATATTACTTGTTAGTTCTGAAAAGAGTGCATGCTCCTTATATATTTGAGATGAACTATTTTAATCTCCCCTATATTTAGTCTATGTTGTAGCCTACTTTTTATCTTTTTTCTTTCATTAATTTGCATTTTTATGGAGTTAAAACGCATACACAGAAAAGTGCACAAAACATAATTGTATAGCTCGAGGTTTTATCGCAAACCAAACACACCCATGTAACCAACAACAAACCCTCTTGTGTCTTTATGGGGTGGAAAGACAGCTTTGGTGCCTCTTCCTCTTCTTATAAGACAACAGTGTATCAGATTAGGGCCCCACCCTTATGACCTCATTTAACCTTAATTACCTCCTAAAGACCCTATCCCCAAATACAGTAACCTGGAGAATTAGGGCTTCAACATATGGAATTTTGGAGGGACATAACAGCTATAATAATAAACAAAAATAACAATAACCATCTTTATTTTGTGGTTACATATGCCAGTGCTTTGCCCACAATATCTCATTTAATGCTCTAATATCCTATCGGGTAAATATCACTACTGTCCACTTTTTACATATAAGAAACAGAGCCCAAAAAGATTAAATAATAAAAATCAAAGCATGCCTTCCTTCTGTTTAAAATTCTCCAGTGGCTTCCTATTATCTTAAAATTATACCCAAACCCTTTACCATGGAGTGCAAGGCCTTCCTCACGTGGCCCCGTCTGCCTTTTTGTCCTCACTTCCAACCATCTTCCCCTTCACTCACTGTGCTCCAGCTACACCAGGCCTCTTTCTGTCCCGCCACCATGCCAAGCATGTTCTGCCTCAGGGCTTTGGCACTTCCTGCTCTATCTAGAACATTCTTCCCACACATCCTTGCATGGTCAGCTGTTTTGTGATTTATGTCCTAAATGAAATACATTTTCTCAGACCTGGCCACACCATCTAATCTACTCCTCCCAATTAGCCTCCAATACAATGGTCTGTTTTTACTTTCTTCACATCACCATTTCAGATTATTTTATTATTTTATTGTTCATTTTATTCCATTTTTGCTTGTCAAGATGTGATTGATATTAGAATGTCAGAGCCATAAGGATAAAGGCCTTGTCTTTCTTCTTCTTCATCTCATTATCTCCAAAGCCTAGAACCCAGCACATAATGGCACCAAATTACATTGATTAAATACATGAGTAGATAAATGAATGAATCACTTGTCCATGGTCACACAGTTATGTAAATGGTAGAACACAGATTCTAAACCATTCACTCTTGTTTCAAACCCTACAAGGCAATGTTTGAAAGAATTTATTCCAAAATTATATGTCAAAGTTAAAAACAAGGAATAGATAAATTTCTGGAAGGATCTGATTCAATAATAATTATAGCTACAATTTAAGAGGGCCTACCCTATGCTATACCCTGTGCTAAGTGTTTTCTAAGTGCTGTCTATTTAATCCTCAAAATCACTCTGTAAAGTAGCTATTATTATCCTCATTTTGCACTGAGGAAATTGAAGCTCATAGAGGTTGAGTAATTTATTCATGTCACACCAAACAAGAGACTGAACTAAGATGGAACCCAGGTCTATCTGTCTCAGAATTTGAGCTATCCAATTCCAGACCATAAAAATTGAGTCTGTTTTAAAATAATGTGTCACAATGTACATATTTCCTGATCTAAATACATATTTACTTGATGCTTTAAAAATAAATTTTAAATAATTTGTGCCAAAAACATAGTATGTAAATTTTGTCATCACTCTTGACAATTCTTTTTTCAAGTAGAGAAACAAGATGTGATTTGATGGTGAAATTTTCCCAGCACTAAAATCTAGTATGTTACATAGAAGGGCAGTTCCACTAGATAGAAATGATAAATGGCAGATGTCCAGAGCTAATTCACTGCCTTTTATATGAAATAGCAAGAAGGTCTTTGAAGGGATATTTACACCACCTAATAAGTTATCTTCTGAAGTGCAGTGTGTTAGTGATTACTAACCAGCACAAACTACTGAGGTTCATGAATAATGCTAATCTGAATCTATCTGCATAAACTCCTTCTTTCCTTCTACTCAGGATTTTTTTTTTTCTAATTTTCTCTTGAGATGGCTGTTTACAAGCCAAAGTGGAAATTAGAGACTTGCAAAGAGAGATCAGACACCTACACTGTTTAAAGATCTGTGGATGCAGAATACAGACCTAGACATGGGGAAAACAGATAGTAGAGAAAATCTCTTGACTGTTTCTTATCCAAGTAGTCTGTCTCCAGCAGGCTTGCAAAACCAGCTTTCAATAGAAGCAGACGAGTTATTATCTGTTAGATAAATGATTCTCCAGGGGAAAGGAAAAACTAAAAACATATTCCACTTAAACAACCTACCTAAGCAATCCAGAAATGATGACAAGAAAAAAGTTGGTATGAGTTGCTAAACTGGATAATATTCCGAAACAAGTAAATGAAGCAAAGACTAATAATTTCTGCCACTAAAAAAAGGGAGAAGGGGTTATTAAGAGCTTCCCACCAACAGCCTGGAAGAACATAGCCTTATCGCAGACTTAGCACATAAATCCAATGCATCCAATTTTATGAACATCAGGACATCAGATGGTACCACCATAACAGATTTTTCTTCACATAGTTAAATTTTTCTAAATAAAAACTCACATGTATCATTCTGTCCAGTGCTTTCACCTGTCTCTCTAAACTACCAGTGACAGAAGGATCAAATGCAATGATGTAAAAGTTCTTTGGATTCTCTGGAATGAATCTACTATTTAGCTCCAAATACCTCCTTATTAAAATACACCTTTATCAAAGACAAGAGAAAGAGTATGGAAAATTTCTTCCAAACCTACCCTTCATTTATTTGTATTTGTTGGGTGTTTTCCCAAATGGGCAAACTTGCTGTCTAGCATCTGGTGGGTGAACTCCCCAAAGTTATCCATCATTCCTACCACTGTTAAAGGAGTTTATATCCCCCCTTAAATTCAAATATAAACATATCTCTTGCCTGCCCAAAATCTCTAATAATGCCTATTTCCTACAGAATAAAGCCCAAATTCTCCAGCCTTGCCCTTCAAGCCATCTACAATTTTGCAATTTTCTAACTCTTCAAACATGTGTTCAGTAGACCCTAACTTGTTTTAGTCACACAATTATACACAGTTCCCTAAATGAACTCTAGAGCTACTTCTTTCTAGGCTAGCATTTCTCAAACACCAGTGGGCTTCCCAGAAATAATTTATGACATAATGTTCTGGTCTTTGCTCAGGCAGTCCCAGCCTCCTATGGAGATCCATATCAAAGTCTATCTCTGGTAAGAAAACAAATGAATCTATCTTTCCCTCACTCTTACAGATCATGCGGAAGCTCTCTTTTATCACTTTATAAACCAATAGCTATACAATGCTTTCTGGCTTACAAAAAACTTTCACACATATTGCCTCTTTAAATGATCATAAAAGTCCTATATTTTCAGTAGTATTTTCTTGGGAAAAAAGAAAGAGATTTTTCAGGACCTCAGATAAGTTACTTCTGTCTGAACATCATTTTTATTTGGAAAACAGGAATAATAATAACACACAACTAAGGAATCTTTGAGAATATTATTATTGTTAAACCGAGGTACTTATTTCCAAGAACCATATGTAGTTCTTACACAGAGAACACAAACTGATAGACTATACATAAAATTTGACCGGCACACATATTGTGTTTGGCCTGCATATTTTTTTTTCAGTTCATCCAACATTTAAAAATTAGAAGTTCATAAAATCCAGATCAGCTATCCATCTTCTCTCTCTCCCCTCAAAAGAAGAAGAAGAAAATGAAAAGGGAAGGAGGAGGAGGAGGAGGAAGGAGGAGGATTTAACATTTCTATATGATAATAATGCCCTGCAGTTGAATAGCTGGTGTTCCCTTTGAAGAAGTTATTGGTTTCCAGTGTGTCACAGTCCACACCATTCCTTATTGCCTCCTTGACATTAAAGCCAAGTATCAGCCCTCATTCTTCATCATACACTATTGTTTTTCTCATGGAAGAGAAATATATTTCAAAAATGTTTCTATCAGAATTGAAAAAGTAAAGGATAATCCAAGAGTAGCTCATGTTTCAAGAAAACCAGGAAACAGCACAAACTCTGGAAGTGAAAATTATTTCCACACATTTAATAGTCACAGTGAATCTGTGTCTTACACCTGGGCTGCATCACTCATTCATATTATCAACCTGGTCCCTGAAAAAACATTCAGATTTGCAAGAGCTGGTCTAGACTGTAAATCCCATGAAGAGAGAGACAATATTTGATTATTGTTTATTACTGTATCTTCCATGCCTAGAGCAATGCCTGGGACACAGTAGGCCCTCAATAAGTGTTTGCTGAATAAACACAGTCTAATAGTAAGGGAGAGAGCATTTCAAAAATAATAACTGCAATTGCACAGTGGTGAGTGCTGTAAAAGACGTATATACAGGATACAATGGAAACATAAAAAACTTTGCCTCCTCATCCAGCATCACACATAATAAAGGTGAGCAAAAAGGCATTTATGTCTCCTTGTCCATTACTCTCCACACCACTCTCCACACTAAATATAAGCTTCTACAGCAGGGGTCAGTGAACATTTTCTATAAAGGTCCAGATAGTAGATATTTTAGGTTTTTAGACTTGCCACAACTATTCAACCCTTTCGTTGTAGCACAAATACAGCCATAGACAATATGGAAACGAATGAACATGGCTGTGTTCCAATAAAACTTTATTTACAGGTAGTGAGCCATATTTGGCCCACATGCCATAGTTTGCTGAAATTGTTCAAGAGGAAAGAAACTAGTTTTATCATCTTTGCAGTTTGTTGAATTGAATTGAACTACTTGGAGAACTTCATTCTTTTGATTTGGGGCTCTGATCTTTGCTGACATACACACGCACATGCACACATACATATGTGCATGTGTATGCATACAAACGTGATGGTGGGGGTGGGGGGAGACAGAGAGAGAGAGAGGTGGAACAATAGTAACTGACACTAACCACTGCAAAAAAGTGTTGCCGCAGAAATGGAAAGAGAATGGGACATCTTTTTTATACAGCTTATTAATGGATACAAAAACCTCTGGACTTTCACAATTAAAGTCCTGACCTCAAGACTACTGCTTGATCTTAAAAAGATCCAAGGGAATATCAGTTTAGAAACATAAGTTCTGGCATAGAGAAAATGGACCTTCTTTTCTCGATGAGAACTCTAGGAGTGGTATTTATTGAGATTAGGTTGCTTCCCTAAATTATAGTTTAGATACTTGGGGATAACAAGAAAATAAAAGGATAACAAACAGCATATTATACATATGTAATATTCTCTTAATGAGAAAATAAAGCAGCTTTTCAGATTAAAGGAAAGAAAACACATTCATGTAGAAACTGTCATTCTAGTCCTGACTATTACTGATAGGGCTGGAAAATAACTATTCCATGATAGAAAATTGGGGAAAGTACAGAGAAACAAGACAGGGAAAATAAAGAGATAGAGTAGGTAGTGAAGAAGAGAATAGGAGAATAAAAGGGTAAGAAATAATAAGAAATAAAGAAGAAAAGAGAAAAGGAAGAGACTAATGAGCCTATGATAGGGAGTGGCAGGTCATCAATAATTTCTTCAAGGTCAGACAAAGATTTCAGGGTCATGAATGACTAAATCCTGGTTCATAGTACTTTTTAAAATCTATTCCATATTATTTTTACAGAAGTAAAAGTAATTGGCTTATTTCAATTCCATGAAATAACCTTTCTTTTCTTTTCTTTTTTTTTTTTTTTTGAGACAGAGTCTTAACTCTGTCACCCTTGGTACAGTGCAGTGGCATCATCACTGTAGCTCACTGCAACCTCAAAGTCTTGGGCTCAAGCAATCCTCTTGATCCCAAGGTCCTCTTGATCCTCTGGTCCCAAGTAGCTGGGACCAGAGGCATGCCATGACGCCAGGCTAATTTTTCTATTTTTAGTAGAGACGGGGTCTTGCTTTTTCTCAGGCTGGTCTCGGACTCCTAAGCTCAAGCAATCCTCCTGCCTCAGCCTCCCAGAGTGCTAGGATTATAGACATGAGCCACCATGCCAGGCCCAAAAAACCTATTTTAAAACTCAGACCAAATATAATTGATTCAGTGTTACTTTGTTTGTTTGGATCCCTCAGGATTCTGCGCTGGTGTACATTGCATCTCCATTATTTGAGATCTCTGTTGTGGGAAGAATCATGCTGCCTCTTTGCCAATGAAAGAAAATACGTGGGCCATAAAATAGGCCAGAACTTATTAAAACTATATTGACTACCGTTTAACATGACTCATTGATTTCAGTGAATGACTGAGAAGATGACCTTAAAAGTGTGAAAGAGGTGTCATAGGAGCTCCAGAGAAAATTAACTCCCATGTTCTACATTTTGAAACCATTGTTGAATCAAAATGGTGAGACATTAATATGTGTCTTATTTTTCCTGTAATTTTCCCTCCTTTCTTCAAGACGACATCTTCTTCCAATAGAAAACTGTTTGGTCTACATGAAAAACCTATTGTTGAGTGTAGCCACCTCCATCAACGATCTTAGTTCGATCTTCTGGATAACTTTCTACACTTTCAATATCAGCACTTGCTGCTTCTCCTTGGACTCTGATGTTATGAAATGGCTTCTTTCCTTAAACCTCATGAATGTCTGCTAGCTTCCAAATTTTCTTCTATGGCTTCCTCACTTCTCTTCATAGAATTGATGATCACTAGGTCCTTGCTCTGAATTAAGTTTAGATTTGAGGGGATGTTGTGGCTGGTTTTATCTTCTATCCAGACCACTCAAACTTTCTCCATATCAGCAGTAAAGCAGTTTCACTTCCTTCTCATTTGTGTGTTCACTGGAATAGCACTTTTCATTTCCTTCCAGAACTTTTCTTTTGCATTCCTAACTTGGCTAAGTATTTAGTGCAAGAAGCCTAGCTTTCAGCCTGTCTTGGCTTTTGTCGTGCCTTCTTCACTAAGCTTGATCATTTCCAGCTTTTGATTTAAAGGGACAGACGTGCAACACTTCCTTTCACTTAAACACTTAGAGGCCACTGAAAGCTTATTAATTGTCCTGATTTCAAAATTGTTAGAGCTCAGGGAATAGGGAGGTCCAAGAACAGGGAGAGAGACAGGGGACTGGCCAGTCAGTGGAACAGTGAGAACACACAGCATTGATCAATTAAGTTCACTATCTCATATGGGTTTGATTTGTGACGCCCCCAAAACAATTACAAAAGTAACACCAAGGCTCGCTGGTTACAAATCACCATAACAGACATAATAGTAATGAAAAATTTGAAATATTGCAAGAATTACCAAAACATGACACAGAGACACAAAGTGAGCACATGCTGTTGGAAAAATGGCGCCAATAGGCTTGTTGGAGGCAGGATTGCTGCAAATTTTCAATTCGTACAAAATGCAATATCTGTGAAATGCAATAAAGTGAAGTGCAATAAAATGAGGTATGCCTATAAAAGAAATTTCTTACACCTAAGTCCTGGGGTGGAATAAAACTCACTGCTGCTATAGCACTTTTTAATGAGTCACTTTAATTTTATACAGTTCAGTCACATCTCACATTAAATGCAAAGTAGAATCTTTCTAATTCTCAGCCTCCTCCACTCCCAACTCATGAGCTACAATGTGTCAGACACATTCTAAACACTTTACTTCAACCTTGTAAAGAAGATACTATTGTTACCCCCGTATTACAGATAGGACACTGAGGCAAAGAGAGGTTACTTAATTTACTAAGATCTCATGGCTTGCAAGCAAGAGAACCAGGACTCACAGCCAGGCAGAGTGACTACAGAGGCCACAGTCTTCACCGGCCAGTTGCTCTTCTGGCTCTTCAGGCTGTGTGAGTCCTTCAGATAAGCAAAGTCTAAATGATGTGGAACAAGAAGTTCCTTGCGCCCTCAATGTCCTGGTGTAGCCATGGGTAGCAGATGTGAAAACTCTGAACGTGAAAACGAAATAAGCCTCAGTGAATAGCTGTTGATTGACTGAATGTTTTCCTTGACAATTTTCAAAAGCAGACATTTAAAACCCTCTTTCTACAATAGAGCACTCTTCCAGAGCTTTAAAGTTTTAACAAAGGTGGTGTGCTGATGTCAGAGCAGTCTCTTGTTTTGGCATTCCATAGAGATGGAGAAACCCTTATCACACCTCTATCATTAAATCCCTGTGTGCCCTCACTTGGAGGAAAATGGTCCTCCCTCCTGGGCACATGGGTGTGGTTCCAGCAAGGAGCGAAACCTATAGGAGTGTCTGGGCCTGTAGACTGTCACAGGCGGCAAGTGGAAAGGGAAAGTGGACATTCAGTACCTTGTCTATGAAGTATCTTATCTCCTTCCCTCTAGACCAAAGAGGAAAACCATAGTTTCCCAGATACCTGGTGGCTGTGGGGGGTGGGAGGGTGGAATGTTATAAAAAAGAAGAAAAGATCTGATTAAAATCCCACTGCACATGCTCAGTCTAATCACCTTTTTTCTCTGCAACCCGATTTAAGCAATTATGTTTATCACTTAAATGCCTCCTCTTGTTCATAACTTTGATGATTCTCACATGGGCTGTAGACTGTTTACTCTAATTGTGTTCTTATTAAAATTTCCATTTTAAATGACTAAAAATAAGACTTTGACCTTCCAAAGTGAATGACTGCTTACTGCCCTTCCCTGGGGAGAAATTAACTTTGGAAATATCTGCAAAGTACGTCCACGGTGATGTCCACTCATTTTTCTTCCTATTTGTTTCTTTAAGGTAGAGTCTCCTATTTCTTTTCTAGAAGAGATAAGGGCAAAGAATCACTGGGCCCCAAAGAAAATATCAGAAGATCATAGTGACAAACAAAAAAGGTTTCTGTAAGAGAATACTGGAGTGACTATTTTTTTCTCATGGACTCACTGATCTATTGCTTTTATTTTAGAAGAGAGATCAAATAGTGAATATTTTTCTTACTATATGCCAGCCATTAAAAATGATACCATTTAAGTTCCATTTTTTTCATGTAAAGAGAACTATCATTTGATCATTTCAGGGGAAAAATCAAGATTATGCATTGCTGGCAAAAAAAAAAAAAACCAACTTCCTTTGGAATGTGGAACATGAAAAAACAAGATAATGAGGATTTTTTTTCCTATTCAAATTTAAGACTAAATATGAATTGAAAAACATTTAAATTTGAATGAAAACAATCAAAGATCAAAAGAGCTATTTATAAAGACCGGGAAAACTTAATACAACATATCCCTTGTGCCTTTACAAATGTGTGTGATAAGTGGTGTGTCAGCACCAAATAATAATTCCACACATTTTATTGATAATTGTCTTCAGCCTGACATATGGAAGGAAACATAATGGTTGCAGAGAATTGCAGCGATATATTTAGTTCCTTTAAACCTCTACTTCAATCGCCTTTCATAAAGTAAAAGAAATGAACAGAACTTTATAAAATATACAAAGGAAACTAAACTTATTGATATATGCTAGGAGACCCAAACCAATTCCTTTAATCCAGACGCACATAATTCTTACTGCAGACCAGCCTCAATTTTTTTGGATGAGCAGTTGCTCCCTCCCTGTTAGAGCTTGGGAAGAATGACTATCTCTGATCGTGAAACACTAGCGTTAAAACTAAGGCAAGATGCCCAGCCACCCTTTGAATATATGAAAGGGAAGAAAAGTAAAAAAATAATAATCACCAGCTTCGAAGCACTGACTTTTTATGTCTTTTACAGAGCTCTATGAATCTTCCAAAATTAATGACAATGGATAAGCTTCCTCAAAGATTTTGCAGGATGCTGCCGGCATATTTCTGTAAAGTAAAGCAACTTACTTAGCCCTCAATGAAAGAAAAAAAAGGGAGAGCTTAGAAAAATAAACTAGCTTGAAAATAAAATTATCAAGCTGAAGAAATAACATATTTTTAAAAACCCACCTATTCCCAATTTTAACCATCTCAAAACCTAAAGGAGAATTAAACTTATTGATTTCCATTGCTGTGGCAATTTTTGCTGAAATTTGCAAAACCGGTCATTTTACAAAAGAAAAGGAAGAAATCATAAAGATTCTGTGTTGTCCAGAGTAAAGACTATAGATTAAACAAGAAGTAGAAAAAATGAAAATAAAACTCAGTTGAAAAGAAGTTTATCAACTTCAAAATTATAAAAATGTGCTGGCAAAATAATTCTTAAATCCATAACTGACTGCAGAAAACTATAAATAATAAACAGTAATTCAAAAGTTAAACATCCTTAAGATATTTACTGGTAATTATTCACAAATAAGCAAAAGAACAATCTTTCTGCTCATGATAAACTAAATACTGATGAAACAGTAAAATTCATTCAATCATTCTTTTATCCAAAAAATATTTATTAAGGGTCTACTATATGCCAAACATTCTCTTCAACAGTGGAGATACAGCAGTGAGCAAGAGGGACAAAAACTCCACTAGAAGATGTAAGAATAGAGTTTACATTCTAGTAAAGAAAGCCAAAAATGAAAAGTAAATAAATGAAACATATGAATGTTAGATGCTGACAACAAGTACTATGGAGAAACAAGGCAGGAAATGAAAAAGGGGAGTACTGGGGGTGGTAAGATTTGAAGATGAGTGAAAAGGAGCAAACTGAATAACTCATGCCTACTTAGAAGGTAGCATTTTTGCAAAGACCTGAGGAAGTGAGTGAACAAGACACAGTATCTGGAGCAAAAGCATTTCAGGTAGAAGGAACAGCAAGTTCAAAGATCCTGAGGCAGGGGTATAGTTGACATTTCCAAGAAATATCAAGAAGTGCACTATGCCTAGAGTAACATCAGGCAGAAGAAAATAAAGATGATTTCATAGAAGTAAGAGAATGGGATCAAGATCAGATACATTCTTTTAGGCCACTGTAAGAATTTTGACTTTTTCCAGGCATGGTGGTTCATGCCTATAATCCCAGCAATTTGGGAGGCTGAGGCAAGAGGATCTCTTGAGGTCAGGAGTTTGAGACCAGTCTGGGCAACATAGCAAGACCCCAATTCTAATAAATGAATGAATGAATAAAAAGAAAGAAAGAATTTTGGCTTTTTCTCTATGTTGGGAAGTTTTTGGAAGAATTCAAAAAGAATGACATATTTTAACAGAACCACTCTGGTTACCTTGTTAATAAATACCACAAAGAAAAGAAAAGGCAACAGCAAGGAGACTGGATAAAAGACTATTATGGTTATCCACACAAGACATGATGATAGCTGAGACCTGCTTAGTAGCAGTGAAGGTGGTGAGAAGTGATTAGATTTGGGATGTGTTTTGAAGGTAAAGTCAACAGAATTCATTGATTGAACTTGGGGGAAGGAGGTGAGAAAGAGGAATCAACTATGACATTTTGGCTGAGTGTGATCAGCCAAATGATTGACCTTAATTCTTCATGTTACCCAGCATCCTGCCCTTCCCGTGGCCTCACTATGAGAAGCATCTGTTTTCCCACTTTTTGACTATGGGCTCGACCCTGGACTTAACTTTGACCAATGATATGTGTATGGAAGTGACTGCCTGCCCTGTCTGAGCCTAGGACTTAAGAGGTCGTGTACATTATTTCTTGCTCTCTTACACTTGTTCCATCAGCATGAAAAGAATATTCTCTGACCAGCCTGCTTGTTCTAGAAAGATAAGGAACCAGTGCAGTAGAGCTGCAGGGTGACCAACAGTGGGAAGAAGAGCTGCCATGCACTCTGAAGCCTGAAGTAGAGGTACCAGGCCAAGCCCAGATCAGCCAAATCCAAATCAATCTTGAACATGTGAATTAATAATCAATGGTTGTTGTTTTAAACCTTTGAGGCTTGGCATGGTTTGTTATGATGCAATAGCTACCTGATACACTGAGCAACTTAAAACATAAAGTTGCATTTACTAAAATAGCAAATCTTGCAGAAGGAGCAAGTCTGGGGGGAGAAGATCAGGATTTTAGTCTTGAGTATATTAAATTTGAACTTCCCATTAGACTTTATGTAGAGATTGAATATGAATTGCACATACCAGGAAAGAGAGCTAGGCTAAACTAGAAATGCAACAGTCATAAGAGTTCAGATGGTATTTAAAGCCATAAGATTAGTTAAGCTCTCCGAAGAAGTGAATGTAGATAAAGGATAGATGAAATTCAAGCCATGAGATACCTCAGTGTGAAGATGTTGGGGAAATGAGGACGAACCAGCAAAGGAGACTGAGTAGGAGCAGAAAATAGTACAGGAGGCCGGGCGCGGTGGCTCACACGTGTAATCCTAGCACTCTGGGAGGCCGAGGAGGGAGGATTGCTCAAGGTCAGAAGTTCGAAACCAGCCTGAGCAAGAGCAAGACCCGTCTCTACTAAAAATAGAAAGAAATTCATTGGCCAACTAAAAAATATATAGAAAAAATTCCCGGGCATGGTGGCGCATGCCTGTAATCCCAGCTACTCAGGAGGCTGAGGCAGAAGGATCGCTTGAGCCCAGGAGTTTGAGGTTGCTGTGAGCTAGGCTGACCCCATGGCACTCTAGCCTGGGCAACGGAGTGAGACTCTGTCTAAAAAAAAAGGAAGGGAAGGGAAGGGAAGGGAAGGGAAGGGAAGGGAAGGGAAGGGAAGGGAAGGGAAGGGAAGGGAAGGGAAGGGAGAAAAAGGTATAGGAGAAGGTCAGAAAGGGGATGGTGCCTAGAGGTTTTAGTGAATAATGTAAGGTACATAGTAAGTGATCTACTGCACTAAATTGTATGCTGATAGGTCAAGTAAAATGAAGATTGAAATATTACCATTGGATCCTGCAATGTGAAGGTCTGGTGATTTTATTAAGTTTTGGTTGAGTGTTGGGGTAAAAGCTTGACTGGAATGAGTTCAAGAGAGTGGGAGGGGAGAAAGAGGGGCAGTATGTATAGATCACTCTTTAACAAGTTTTAATACATAAAGGAGCAGAGAAATGGGCAAGTAACTGGAGAAAGAAATGAGATTCATAATAAAGAAGTTTGGAGTTTATTTAATGGCATACAAATGGATTTTTTAAAATATACTGATAAGAATGATCCAGCAGAAGAGGAAAACTTGATGAAGAACAAAGTGGGACAGTCAATAAAAGAGGAGAAGGCAGAGTGCACGGGAACTAAAGCTAAAAGGGGAGTGGTATTGGGTGGAAACTTATGAAAGTTTCTTTCAGTTGCTTCTATTTTCTAAGTGGAACAGGAAGCAAGGTCAGCTAAGAGAGGATGGGGAGGAGACACGAGCATTCAAAATACCAGGAAAAAGTATTGAATCATCATGTAGGAGAGCGGAAAAGAAAATGGACTACATAAAGCCAAGCTGCCTACGACCCATTTGAGGTGAGTGATCACAAATTTAAAGTGCGACCAATCACATGGTTCTATATTTGTCTATGACCACATTCTGTTACATGTGTGTAGCCAAAATAGAAAGATAATTAGATTTATACAGGGTTAGGATTTTTCCAGACAAAATTTATAAAGCAAGAGAGTACATCAGGAGAGTTAAGAGCGTAGGCAAGGGAGTGATAGTGATTGACCATGGAATATAAGCTGGAGAAGAAGAGAAATATGTACAAGAGGGGAGTGAGGAAAGGGAAAGATCAGACTGAAGGATTTTTAGAGTTGTGAAGGGAGTTGAAATAGCACTTTTAGTGTTATGAAGGGAGTTGAAATAGAGCTTATGAAGAGATTTCAGTTACTGACAACAACACAGTCGGGGTGTGACTTTGAGAATGAAGAACTGCCTAAGGGTGGAGGACAAGACGGTGGAAGAGGGGAAGTGAAGGAAACGAGAATCAATCTATGGGAAGATTGACCTTCCAAAGTCCAATATTCATCAGATATTGACATTGCCAAGAATTAGGCCAAAATAAGTGTTGGAGAGTTCCAGTGAAGTAAAAGGTAAAATCTTCCAGAAACTCAAGTGAAAAGGTTTTGAGTTTCTGCAAAATATTTACTCGACACCTTAACTGAAATCACAGAAAGTAGCATTCAAATTTCTCTATAAAACATTTAATAAGGATCTTAGAAGTACAGTAGAACTCTCTTGATCCATCTCCAGTTTAAACAACTTGCCAGATTACCTGATGCTCCCACTCTCTGCAAAGCTTTTCTATCAAATCCCAGAGCCCCGGAGCCAAGAGAAAGCCCATGGCAGAGACTGCTCTCTGGTCTGCTCACTCAGTTCTGCTCCCAGCAGTTGGGTTGGATGCTTGCCAAGAGTCAGTTATGTTTGTTTCTAACACTGTTTATGCCTCTTAAACTTGTTTTTGTAATTATGTAATTACATAACTTCATGAAATGTTATGTAAATCAATGATATGTGAATGCAAAAAAAAATGTGGCTTCTTTGAAAACTATAGTGAATGCTAGAAAGATTTTGTAAAGGTGAGTCACTAAGAAATACGCTGTCAGATTAGGTGTGAGAGAGACAACCATAAAATATTTTCAAGGAATCATAAAAATGTAGGTGTCCGCACTCGGATTGCTTTACCCATGTCCCTAGATTATTGCTCCACTTACAGAAGCAAAACCAGAACTCACAGACAATGAATTATTGGTGGGGTTGATGCAAGGAAGATGAAGCAAAGCTCCAATCAGGGGACCCATACTAGAAATGAAGACAGTGGACCAACATCAAAACATTAGTGAATGAACACAAATTTATATGTTTTTAAGGTAAATGAAATATTAAAGGTGTCTTTTTAAAATAATTTCCTACTTTAACCAACTTCTTCAGTTAACCACTTTAGCTAACCAACTACTGTTCTGATTGAATTGGATTAAAGGGCTTCTGATGTTACATTAAACTAGACCAGAATTTATGCAAGCAAAACACAGAGCTCAAATGATTCATTCTTAAGGTAAATCCTTTATAAACATATAAAAAACATACTTGGTTGCACTAAACAATGACTTTGATTTTTGTGGTTATTCTTGTAAAGTCGCATCTTATGATTATTGAAGCAGGAACAACGTTACAAGAGCATCAACCACATGCTTGCCTTTAAGGCAGACTCCTTCTGAATTCCTAAACGGATGAGAGCTTCTGCATTGAACTTTCCCTTTGATTCTTTTTGTATCAGAACAAGAGTTTTGCTGTAATAAATTATGTCATAACTTTACATCCATCATTCACTAGTGTAGGCTGCATGAATGTGGTTAAGAAGTAGCTGAGTATTTAAAATGACCTGCTCTGGTCCAGAAGGATACTTAACAGTGTGTCACAGAAAACATAATGGTGATTACGCTACTGCACACACAATTTGACCCAGGATTTCTGCCCAAGTCCAAAACACTAGATGAAACTACCATAACCAGGTAAGCCAGAACAGAGAGACTCTGAAGATGACCTTAAAAATAGGGAGAACCTCACAGGGATGTAAGGAACAGAGGAGAAGTAGTTAGAATTTAAGAAGAGCAAAGCAGTTTCTTTTGAACACTATGATAGATTCCATAGTTTAAGAAGCAGAAGGAAACTAAAAATTTTCTGCAAGCAGTAAGAAATGTCCTGTTCAAAGGAAGTAACCTTCTGGGAACAAGAAGGAACAAGAACACTATGAAATACACAGAAAAGGATCAACAAAACTTGGATGACCCAGGAGGAAAAACTGGAACCAAAATTGTTCTCTCAGCCACATTTAGCTAAGGTTTGTACTCATTTTTTAGTGAGGATGAATTAAAATACTGGTTTCATTATAATCACTTATAGCTTATCCTTATGTTAACCAGATACTAAACTATATATAGTTTTCATTTCATACTTTGAATTCAGTCAAAATTAAAGTTCAAAGTTAAAGAACCCTTCTAATTATTAATATTTTAGGAGCTGTGATTCAAGACTGAGCTGTAACCCTATTAACAACTACAGGCAAAATTCTGACCTCCATTGCTGATATCATCTTTTTTGGAACAATTTAGTGATATGTATCAGGTCCTATAAATTCTTCATACCTATTTACCAAGTGATACTACACCTAGAAATTTAACCTATGGAAAAGGAGAGTAAACCAACATTTATATACAAAGATTTGAAAACAACCCAAGTTAACAACTTTAGAGAAATAAAGTAAGATAAATTTAAGTCTTACTATTGGGTTCTCTATGAACCAGATAAATGGCAAAGTGGGCAATATGTATGTGTACAGGGGAGAATAATTGTTATTTTGAGAGTTGAGCACTTTGTTCTCCCATGAGGATGGAAACTGTTTCCAGATGGGAGAGAAGTAGCAATTTCATATGCCTAAGGAGCCAGGAAAATGACGTAAATGAGTGAAATGGTCTCTATATAACTGTGGTCCCCAATCCCTGGGCCGCAGACTAGTACCGGTCTGTGGCCTGTTGGGAACTGGGCCACACAGCAGGAGGTGAGCAGCCGGCGAGCAAGGGAAGCTTCATCTGTGTTTACAGCCACCCCCCATCGCTCACATCACCACATAAGCTCCACCTCCTGTCAGATCAGCAGCAGCATTAGATTCTCATAGGAGCATGAATCCTACCATTAACCACACATGGGAGGGATCTAGGTTGCACGCTCCGTGTGGGAGTCTAATGCCTAATGATCTGAGGTGGAGCTGCACGTACAGATTATCATTAGCAGAGAGATTTGACTGCACAATAAATGTAATGCACTTGAATCATCCCAAAACCATCCCCCAACCTCAGTCCGTGGAAAAATTGTCTTCCATGAAACTGATCCCTGATGCCAAAAAGGTTGCAGACTGCTGATGTATAAGAGATAACATGCAATAATGATAATGGGGATATCCATGGCACGATGAAGAGCATTTGCCCATCTATAGGACAAAACGAATACCCAGTGCCAGCCCAGTTGTATCTGAGAATATGCACCCATTATTGAAGTCTCTTCTGATTTTTTACTAAGGGAGCTCATCATCTGGATTTTCCTAGGCTTTATATGTAATGATCGATACTGTAAAGGGTCATTTTATATTAACCCAAGGGATGCCGGGGGGGGGTTGCATCTGGATTAGAAGTCAAAATAAATTAAGATGCCTTAGTGACTAAGATTTTTTTGTGACAAAGAGGCTTTCTAGGGATAGCCTAGATAGGCTGGAGTTAGTCAGAAGACTAGCTAGCTAAACTGCTCTACAAAAAAGGTTAGTTTAAGGGTGGAGGAAAGTAGACAAAAGGAGAGAAAAGAAGAAATAGGAATCCAAGTAACAGCAGAGTGAGGACTTATAAGAACATAGATTTTTAAATATCTAATTCACTCAGATTACTATGAACCTTCAGCAATGTATGCCATGCCCATAAATGCCTTGGATGATGGTATTTTTTGAATATTAAAGTACAGGGGCTGTTTGCTTATACCTGGGTTGGTGTGAGTGAGGAAGAAGAGAATTACTCTAGGAGTTGAGAGATGAGTGATTTTCAAGGGTTTAATAAAACGAGAAATCAGAAAGAGAGGTACTATAAAAAACATAAGTTTCTAAGAAGTGACATAAATCATAGCTAGGACATTGGATACCATGTAAGGCAGAAAATAGTGGGTGTATTAAGGTAACCCTACCTGCTATCTCAAGATCTCAGTGAATTAAAGCAACAGAAATTTATTTCAACTTTATATTACGCCACATTACAAAAAATTTTGTTTTCTTGGGGACACAGCGTTTACTATGAAAATAGAATAAAAACTTTGAAAACAAAACGATCCTTTCTAATTTAATAAAAAATTCTTTTTTTTTTATTGTTTTCTGTGCGTGAGTTACATGCAACTCGAAAAATGGTTCTTGCGGCTCCCAAGGTGAACAGACATGAGTTACATATGCTTCATGAGGCCCTGGGCTCAAAACTAGCGTGAGTTAAACACAACTCACACTGCAATTAATGTGATAATACAATTTAATTGGTGTCAAGTGGCAAGATAGGAGCTCTGCTCCACACAGTTATTCAAGTTCCCAGACTAATAAAGGGTGCAGCTCACAGATTCCAAGGTCATCTTGAGTATTCAGCTAGCTCTTGGTGGGAGAGTAGAGAATTATGCAAGATATTTTTATGTTCCACATTCTATTGGCCACAATCATATGGCCATTCCTAAATACAAGAAGGGCTAAGAAATGTGATCTAGATGTGTTCCCAGGAGGAAAGGAGAACTATGTTCTCTGAAGAATTGGGTAACATGTCGAAGATGGGAGGATGGATGGATGGATGGAAGGAAGAAATAAAGATAAGGATACATAGACTGGGGATTGGAGAGACAAAGACAAAGAGAGAAAAAAGAGAGAATCCCCAAATATTTCTGTGTGTGTTTTTATGTCCAAATTTGGGTGAAAGCATATATATTCATATACAGATGGGCACTTTGTATATTCTGCCCCTTCTTAGTCTTCTCCCAGAATCCCTATGATGTTGCTATAGTCCACATGATCTTGCCTCCCAAGACAAGAACTAACTAAACTGGGGTAGATAACCTTACCCAGACCAGACCATTGAGAGACCCGTCAAGAGAGTATGGAATTGAGGCAGAGGAGCTGTAGTGAGTTCTCAAACCAGGAAGTCAAATCAGAGGCTGCTAGTTGTCTGCTAGTCCCCTTTGTCTATAACAACAGGTTTGTGGCTGGACACAAGGAAGACCAGCTAGATTTGACATTTCCCAGCCTCTTGCAGGTGGCTGTGGCTATATGATTTGCTTCAAGTCAAAGGACTAAGAATGCAAATAGGACATGCAACTTCTGGATTATCTGCAAAGGTAAGCCCTTTCTCCTGAACCAGCTCTCCCCACCTCCTCCCATGAATTATAACTTGGACATGCCCATGAACCAGCTTCAACCAGGCAAACAGTATAAAAAAATGCACAGCAAAAAAATATGGAAGAAACCTAGATCCCAGAATAACTGCATGGAACAGAACTGTCTCACCAACCTGAAGTGAGACAGAAATAAACTTCTTTTGAAGCCACTGTATTTTGTGGGTTCTTTGATGCAGCAGCTCAGCCTTTCCTTAAACTTGTACAAAGGCCATAGAAAGCCAGAACTGGGGTACCCACATGCAAATACAAAGTTAAGAAAGCCTGTCTTTAAGAGCAAAAAGACATCCTATGACAGATGATGCATATTAAAAAAAAGAGAGAGAGAGAGAACAGGAAAACACCAAAAGGAAGCAAAGTAAGAAAACATTGTACTTTGGAGAAATGAAGAGAGTAAGCTATTATTGCCATCTTTTCAGTTACTGGTTTCATTCTTTCTTGATTTTCTTGAGGTTCATTAATACCCTTTCAATAAATGTCCATTTTTGATTAAGCTAGTTTGAGTTTATGTTGCTTATAGCTATGAAAACCTCTAACTAAGCAAGAGTGAGAGCAAAAATACACCAGAATGTCAAAAGTGTTTGTGTCTATGTGGTAGGAATGCATGTCACTTTATTTACCTTTAAAATTTTTTTTTAAATTTATCACACATCCTGTAATGAAAAGACATTATGTTTCTAACAGGAAAAAGATCATATTGAAAAAGTTTGTCATATAAGAAAGGGAAAATCAGGAAAATGATCCTTCTAATAGAATTCTCTCTTAGCCGTACTCCTTGTCTGGGTATGCCAGATGTTACATGAAGAATAACGATATTCTTTACCAAACATCTATCATACACAAGGCACTGTACTAGGAATTTTTGATATGGCATTTCATTTAATCCTGATACCAAACATGTGAGGAAGATAATATTAATAATCTCCATTTTAAGGATAAGGAAATGTAGGCTCTGACAGATCAAGTAATTTTCCCAAGATCACAGAGCTAGTGACTGATAAAATTAGGATTCAGACTTGGTAGAATTAGGATTCAGAGTTAGAATTCAGTTCATCTCTTGTCACTAGGCAACAAATAATTAATATTTTAAAGAAGAAAAGAAAATTACATGTAAGGGGCTCATCCAACCTTTTTTCAGCAAAGAACTTCTTTACACCTTCTGAAAGCCGTGCCGTTGACAAGGGGACTGAAGATGTTTGCTTGTTTGTGGTCTCCCTTTAGAGCGGAGCACCTGGAAATCAGGGACTTGTCTTGCTATTTCTGCAAGCTCAGGCCTGGTCAGGGAACATGAATGACTTCGGAGAGTAATGTGGTGATATCTTCCACTACCAATGTTTAGTTCTGTAACTAATAATTTGGGGCCATTCAGATTCACTGCTCCACTCAGCAGTGGTGAGGCAGAATGTGAACGACAACCTGAAGATATGAAAGATACAAAAATAAATGTGTTTTGAATTAATTAACAAGGACTCTGCAACCTATAAATCTATTAAAAAGAGAAACTCTGCTGACATAAGCTTTGTATTCTTGGAGGGAGTGCATGAGCAGAAAGCAAAGCATTCCCATCAACAGAACTGAAAATCTGTTCATCTTCTGAATAACAGGGGATATGAAGAAGGTTTTCAAAGCTAATATCATCAACCTGGAATATTTAGCAACTCTTAGCCAGTGCCACTGTTGATTCTTTCAAATCTGTTCACCATTTTATCTTTCGAGAAAGTGTAAGATGTACATGATGCTGTGTCTAAAGCCTAGGTGGTAGAGCTACAGTTTTAGGAGATGTCTCTATCTATTTGTGGTAGACAGAATAATTCCCCCCCCAAAATATGTTCATCTCCTAATCCCCAGAACCTGTGAATATTTTAAGTTACATGGCAGAAGAGAACCAAGATTGCTGATAGAATTAAAGTTGCTGATGGGATTAGGATTGCTCATCAGATGACCTTGAAATACACAGTTTATCCTGGATTATCCAGGTGGACCCAACGTAATCACATGAGTCTTTATAAGTAGAAAAGGGATGTGGAAGAGTCAGAGAAGATGTGATGATGGAAGCATGATGAGAGGGATTCAATATAAAGACCCAACCTACCATCTCTGGCTTTGAAGATGGACGAAGGGAGCCATGAGCCAACGAATGCCACAGTCTCTGGTAGCTGGGAAAGGCAAGGAAACAGATTTTCTCCTCAAGCTTCCAGAAAGTAGTGCAGCCCTGTCCGTATCTTAATTTCAGCCCTGTTGTTGGGTTATACGCTTCAAACCTATAGAACTTAAGATTAAAAATTTGTGTTCTTTTTAAACCACTAACTTTGTGGTAATTTGTTATGGCAGCAATATATTACTAAGGCCAGACCCGGTGGCTCATGCCTGTAAACCCAGCCCTTTGGGAGACCAAGGTGGAAGGATCATGTAAGGCCAGGAGTTCAAGACTAGCCTGGGCAACATAGCAAGACCTTATTGCTACCAAAAATAAGAAAAATTAACCAGGCATGGTGGCATGCACCTGTAGTCCCAGCTACTCGGGAGGCTGGGAAGGGAAGGCAAGAGGATCACCTGAGCCCAGGAGTTCAAGGTTACAGTGAGCTATGATTGTACCGGTGCACTGCAGCCTGGGTGACAGAGTGTGACCCTGTCTCTTTAAAACAAAACAAAACAAAACAAAACAAAACACTATTAGTGTGAGAGATGTGAGAGATCTGCTTGTAAACATACGTAAATGAGAAAGCAAAAATTAAAAGAAGACTGAGGTGAAAGGAAATCTATCTGCCTGTATGGCTCAAACTGGCCTTTGGGGAGGTTTCTTAAAAGTGGTTAGAGGGAGTTGCAATTAGCGATTGAGGTCTAGAGGGGAAGAGACTGACATGACATGGCAGGAGGACACTGAGAAATGTACAACAGTGTTAATACACTTCCTGGCAGACCGATCAGCTCCGAAAACACCTAAAAACCTTTAATAAACATATGACAGAGGAGTATATATAGTTTGTGTAGTCTGGCCTGTATAAATTGATACAGAAACAAAAATCACAGAATTATATGTTAAATGAATTTTGGAAATGAAATGAGTCTTAGAAATTACATGGTCCAATTCTCTTTTTATACATCAGAAGAACCTGAGGCTCAGTGAGATGAAATGGCTTGCCCAGGCCTGGCTCGGTGGCTCATGCCTGTAATCCTAGCACTCTGAGAGGTCAAGGCAGGTGGATTGTTTGAGCTCAGGAGTTCGAGACCAGCCTGAGCAAGAGCGAGACCCTGTCTCTACTAAAAATAGAAAGAAATTAGCTGGACAACTAAAAATATATAGAAAAAATTAGCCAGGCATGGTGGTGCATGCCTATAGTCCCAGCTACTCAGGAGGCTGAGGCAAAAAGATTGCCTGAGCCCAGGAGTTTGAGGTTGCTGTGAGCTAGGTGATGCCACGGCACTCGGCACTCTAGCCCAGGCAACAGAGTGAGACTTTGTCTCCAAAAAAAAAAAAGAAGAAATGGCTTGCTCAAATTATTTTATGTCATAGCCAATATAAGAACTGTTCTCCAGATTGGTAGATTTGCCTAAAAAGGGTAGGATCTGGCTACAGCTTCAAAGTTATTTTACTTTCTACTAAACTCTAAAAGTAAAGTGTAGGGGCAAAATAGTTGTCTCTGGATAGTGAGAAAACACAAATTACTCTAAACCCAAGCCAAAATGGGATATTAATGTTGATCAGGAAGAAGGAGACACTCTAAGCTTTTGAGGTACTACATCCTTGGAAGAAAAGTAACTTTTTCAGAGTCTTGGTAGCTAAGCACCATGAAAACTCCCAAATAAGGCTCCTTCAACTACCCATGGTTTGGGAATGACAGAGAGCCCCACTGAGACCCTGGAACTAGTCTTGTTCCTTCAATGGGTGTGACAGCCCTGTCAGTCTCAGCCAATCTCAATAACAATGACAAGGATAGTAAAAATAGCGCCTGACGGAATTGAGCACTGTCACTACCATTCCAAATGCTTCACACGTATTATCTCATTTCATCCTCACAGTAACCTTGTGAAGTGGGAAATATCATTATCCCCATTTTACATGCAAGAAAACTGAAGCACAGAAAGGTTGAGTAACTCGTCAAAAATCATTCAGCTACTACATGGTCAAGCAGAATCTGAGCCCAGAAAGTCTGATTCCGGAGCTAGGCTGTGGACAGGCTCTGACTTAGCTCTTGCTTTCAACAATGTACTACATGGTGGCAAGAATCCTGTCTTCCTCTTCTGCATAGTCCCTGTGCCTGGCATCATTTCAGTACAAATAGAGCAAAATAGCACAGAAGTCAGAGACTGAGCCATGGGGTCAGTCATTCCAGGTTTTAAAAAAATGACACCAGCACTCAGTATGACCTTGGGTAAGTTATTTACCTTCTCTGAATTTCAGATTATTTACCTGAAAAAAGAAAAAAGCATAACAAAGAGATTCGCCTCATAAGGTTGTTGTGAAGATTAATGATTGATATAACCCATTTAAGAGATGTAGCCCAAGTATGTGTATTTGATAAATAATAAACAAGATTCTGCACAACTGGGGGGTTACTTTTGTTATGTTTCTTTGCCTTTCAAAATTTTTTTTAAATGTTCCAAAAATCTGAATATCTTCCAAGCCCCCTCCCAAGTATTGTGAAAAGTCCACTTAAAGAAGAATTTTTAAAAAGGTTAAAGAAAACAGGTTAAAGAGAATATCATTCAGAAGAAGTTTTACTCCCTTGAACTTTAAAGAGGAAGACAGGCTACAATTTAGCAAAGCTGGCAGTAGCAGTGAAAAAGAACTATGTAATACAAAGTTTCTGTGAACATATATAAGAGTATATTAAGATATGTAATCCAAAAAAAAAAAAAGATATGTCATCCATTCTCCTATCTACTAGTAGATATTCTTTTGCATAAATCTTTCTGTTCCTTCAAGTACAGCTCATATGACAATAGTTTCCAGAACCTGCTTTATCTTGCCTTTCTATCAAAAAAAATATCATTGAGCATTTACTTTTTGCAAAGCATAATGCTAGATCTTGTGAATACAAAAACACATAAGACACAGTCCTTTTTTTTTTTTTTTTGAGACAGAGTCTCACTCTGTCACCTGAGATAGGGTGCAGCAGTGTGTCATTGTAGCTCACTACAGCCTCCAACTCCTGGGCTCAAGCAATCCTCCTGCCTCAGCCTCTCAAGTAGCTGGGACTATATGCACATGCCAGGATGCCTGGCTAATTTTTCTATTTTCAGTAGAGACAGGGTCTCACTCTTGCTCAGGTTGGTCCTGAACTACTGAGCTCAAGCAATCCTCCTACCTCAGCCTCCCAAAGTGCTAGGATTACAGGTGTGAGCCATTGCACCCAGCCAAGACACAATCCCTATCCTCAAGGAATTTATAGTCTACTTGAAGAGACAGAATATGTCCATGCAAAATAATTAAAATAATAAGTTCCATAGACTAAACACCAAGTAGAAAGTCCAAATGGGTCCCACTTTTTTTTTTTTTTTGAGACAGAGTCTCACTTTGTTGCCCGGCCTAGAGTGCCGTGGCGTCAGCCTAGCTCACAGCAACCTCAAACTCCTGGGCTGAAGTGATCCTTCTGCCTCAGCCTCCTGAGTAGCTGGGACTACAGGCATGAGCCACCATGCCTGGCTAATTTTTTCTATATATATTTAGTTGGCCAATTAATTTCTTTCTATTTATAGTAGAGACAGGGTCTCACTCTTGCTCAGACTAGGTTTGAACTCCTGACCTTGAGCGATCCGCCCGCCTCGGCCTCTCAGAGTGCTAGGATTACAGGCGTGAGCCACCGTGCCTGGCCAAATGGGTCCCACTTTTAATTGCTCATGCTAGTCACTGATGTTGATAGCTTTTTTGTATGAACTAACAAACATCTCTCAGGAGTTGACCAGTTCAGTAATTACTCTTTTAGAGCAAGTGAGATCAGAGCCCAGAAAAATGCACAATTCATCCTAC
>CAUYRT010068776.1:0-47059 GCA_963574885.1 Lepilemur ruficaudatus
ATGGAGTACTACTCAGCCACACAAAAAAATGATGAACTAATACCTCTTGTATTATCTTGGATGGAGCTAGAGACCATTCTTCTATGTGAAGTATTACAAGAATGGAAAAACAAGCACCACATGTACTCATCATTAAATTGGTACTAATTGATCATCATTTGTGTGCACATATGGAAATAACATTCATAGGGCGTTGGGCAGGTGTTTGGGGGGAGGGGATGGGTAAATTCACACCTAATGGGTATGGTATGCAATGTCTGGTAGTTGGGTATGGCTGTAGCTCTGACTGGGTGGTGCAAAGGTAATATATGTAACCAAAGCATTTGTACCCCTGGTATATTCTGAAATTAAAAAATGAAAAAAAGTGCTTCTGCACAGCTAAGGAAATAATCAAGAGAGCAAATTGATAATCTACAGAATAGGAGAAAATATTTGTAATCTCCAGATGCAATAAAGAGCTAATAACTAGAATCTACAAAGAACTCAAACAAATCATCAAGGAATAAAATTAACAACCCCATTGAAAAATGGGCATAAGACATAAACAGAAGTTTTTCAAAACAAGAAAGACAAATGGAAAAAAAATGTGAAAAAATGCTCAACATCACTAATCATCAGGGAAATGCAAAGTAAAGCCCAATGAGATACCACCTTACTCCTATTAGAATGTTTTTTATTTAAAAGTCCAAAAACAATAGATGCTTGCACAGATGCTGAGAGAAAGGTGCACTTATACACTGTTGATAGGACTGCAAATTAGTGAAACCCCTATAGAAAACAGTATGGAGATTCCTCAAAGAGCTAAAAGTAGACCCATTATTCAATCCAGCAATCCCACTACCAGCTATCTACCTAAAGGAAAAGAAGTTATTTTATCAAAAAGACACCCACACTGAAATGGTTGCAATTCACAATTGAAAAGATGTGGAATCAACCCAAGTGCCCATCAATACATGAGTGGATTAATAAATGTGATATATGTATACCATGGAGTACTACTTAGCCATAAAAATGGATGACTTAATGCTTTTGTAGCAATTTGGAAGAAACTGGAGATCATTGTCCTAAGTGAAGTATCTCAAGAATGGAAAAACAAACATGACATGTACTTTCTAATAAATTGTAACTAACTCATGCACACACAAGCACACATGAAGAAGTAAAAGTCATTTGAAATCAAGCAGGGAGCAGGGTGAAGGTGGGGAAGGCCCAAAACCCAGATAACGGGTACAATGAACACATGGAATGGGTAATAGGCACATTTATAGCCCTATCTGAAGCCATGCATCAAAAACATCGGTATCCCCTTAATATTTTGAAATAAAAAAACAAAATGGTATTAGTCTGTCTTTTTTTTTTTTGCATTAGGGTAGATTTTTGACTATTGAATAAATTTTTTAAAAAATAATTGTTCTTTTTAGGGTTTTAATTCTTCTCTAATCAATTTTGATATTAAATATTTTTCTAAATATTTACATCTGTGATAGATAGCATAATGGTCCCCTGAAGATGTTTATGTCCTAATTCTAGACCCTGTAAACATGCCACTTATTATACATGGCAAAAGGGACTTTATAAATGGAATTAAGGTTGTTCATAAACTGACCTTAAAATAGAGAGATTACCCTGGATTATCTGGGTGACAATTTAATCACAAAGCCCTTAAAAGTAAGAGAGGAAGGCAGAAGAGAGGAGTCAGAGAGATATGGTATGGGAAAAACCCAATCCATTATTCTGGCTTTGAAAATGGAGTATGGGGTCCACAAACTAAGGAATGCAGATGGGCAGGAGGCACACAGCCATGCTTTAGGCAGCAGTTGAGCCAAGAGCTGGAAATGCTAAAAGAGCTGATAGAACTGGTTTCTTTTCATCTGGCTAATCTTCTATCTATGTACATACTTTCTCTGTTGCACTTAAATAGAAGCTAAATTAGTTTGCCCCAATCACATCTTTGTACCATTTCCCCACATTTGAGCACAGAACACTGAATTCAATCCCCACATTCTAAAAACAAACACTCAGAAAAAGGAAACTGATTGGCCTAGCTTGGATCAGGTACACACCCTGGTCCAATCATTTGTGACCGGGAGGTAGGCTCATGTGGCCCATTACCCACTCAGCAAGAGCTCAGGGAGTCCTCAGAGAAGAGGTGTGAGCTGCCAGGAGAATTGATTGCCATGCCATGATTATGCCTTTTCTTTTCCTTGCAGCCCCAGATCATCTGCCTCCAAGGGACAAATGGCTTAAATACACTCTGAGGGAAGCATGATGAGAGTAACCGAAAGCCCAAAGTTCAGAAATAGTACAAGCCAGGCAGGTAAGGATGCTGGGAAAGAAAAGGAGAGAAAAGATGTTACCCATGAGTTATCTGGGTCTGAAGGTGATGTGAGAAAGGAGGGAGAAAACATCATTGAGTAGCTTCAGCCTCAAAGACATCACCACTGTTTCTGCCTGCCTTTTTGAGGTAAAAGGAAAAGGTGGTTCACCAGCTGGCAGTATATGGGGCTTCTGGTTAATGTGAGTACCAACTAAAGGTCTCTCCCCATGACTGCCCTACCCATCACTTGATCTTTGGTATCGCTAAGTATCTCTGGCCTCTGGTTTCCATTTGAAGCACAGGGCTCCTCAAAGGGTGGCAGCTGAAGCCATGACCTCAATATGTGGCTTTACCCGGCAGTATACTTATTGAGTCTGCTCTATCCCTTGGCAGAAGTCAACCCCACTTCCTTTCCCTTAAAGGCCTTTATTACATCTGGGCATGTAAAGTATGGAGCTGCAGAAACTCAGTAGCTTCTCTCCCTGCTCCATGGACTGTTCAACCTGATTGGTCCTAGGCTTAAGCTGTGGGCTGGGCCTGAGCCTGGCCAAAATTGTAAAGTTGATAGCATTCATCCTCTGGGCCTTTCTCCCTCTAGGTCACCCTCTAGCTCTGTCAATTTTCACTCAGGGAAGGAGTTCTCCTGGACTCTTCATTACCTCCTCTCCACATCCAAACTTGTACTGGTCCTTCCTAGCATAACATTAGACAAGTGGGCCTCAAAGTGTGGGCCTCAAACCAGCAACATTAGCATCACCAGGGAACTAGTTAGAAATGCAAAATCTTGTGCCCACACTCAGACCTACCAAATGAGAAACTCTAAGGTTGGGGTCTCAGTCATCTGTATTCTATGAAGCCTTCTAGGTGATTCTAATGGGGGCTAAAGTTTGAAAAATACT
The DNA here is from genome assembly GCA_963574885.1 of Lepilemur ruficaudatus. Taxonomy (NCBI): domain Eukaryota; kingdom Metazoa; phylum Chordata; class Mammalia; order Primates; family Lepilemuridae; genus Lepilemur; species Lepilemur ruficaudatus. The sequence continues at coordinate 3,217 of CAUYRT010068776.1, forward strand.
ACTTAAGAATGAATGATTAGTCAGCCTATCCTATAGGTGAAGTCAAATTTTAGCCTCTTCCTGCCCTAGGGACCTCTTATTTTAGGTTTATTTTTTGCTTTTCAGTCACCAGGACTGCCTGCATAATTTGCTAGCTAATGGCAAAATGAAAATGTGGGGCCTCTTGTTCAAAAAGCAGGAAAATAATGTCAGAAAAGTATATATAAGCCTTTTCTCCTTTATTACCCATCTCTCTTGACTTGCCATGGTGTTTTTTCTTACTTATAATTTAATATCATTATGATCAAAGAAAAGTCAAAACTTTTAAGTTATTAGCCTAAATTTTACCTTTCCTCTTTTTATTGTACAATGTCATTTTGAAATGCAAATATTAGAGTATTTAACTCATATGCAGAACCACCAAAACTTCACAATTTGCATTTTGTGGCTTGTCCCTGGAAGGTGCCTCAAGTTGATCAGAAGGGATAGACACAAGCCGGATTCAGGGAGCTGGAAAAAGAAAGAGAGGAGCCCTCAGGCATGGAGTCAGCTAAGAGAATGCTCCCAGCACAGGACATTCATGGGACAAGTGCAGATCCTCCCAGGCATCCAAGGCCTCTGCCCTGCTACATGGAGTGCACTTGCTGGGAGCTGATAGTCAACAGTTTCCCTCTTCCACCAGCTGCTGAACCAATACCCCAACAGGGAGGCAGAGCCTGGGGAAGTCCAGCCAGTGTTCTTCCCATGATCTGCTGCCCCAACACATGGAAGATGGGTGGCCCCTAAAGATCTTTAAACCTCTGTGTCAGTATGCACTCAGGGCCTAGATCAGGGGTGGGCAAGGGGCTTGCCTCCACTAACACATAGCTACCTACCTGATGTGCCATGGTACTACCAGCCTTGGGCAGGGACAGCGACTGCAATGCTCACCCAGGGTTGCCACAGAGTGCAGGCACCCAACCATGCCCTCCCCACACCAGCACCCACACCCTTGCCAAGGTCAGAGGGCATCAGCTGTTGGAGGTGAGACCAGATGGGGCATGGGGTATCAGAGGCAGGGAGCACATGGCTGAGAACCTGCCCCAGGGAGGTGGCAGGAGGTGAGACCTTACCTGAGCTGAGGCTCCAAGCTCCTTGCACATGTTTCATTTTTCCTTCAGATATCGTTTACAAAACACAAATTCAAAAATCAAATAATTAAGAATTTGGAGATGTTAATCATGTAGCATTAAACCCCAAGCACAGAGCCCTTCTAAGCATGGGGCCCTGTGTAACTGTACTGTTCACATGCCTATGAAGCCAGCCCTGCCAGCACTCCTGAAATGAGTAGAGTAAAGACTAAACAAATCAATGGCATACCTATCTAGGCTCCATACTGCCTTAGGAATACAAAGGATCTAGTCTTAGAAGAACCTCAGAATATGACCCCTGATTACTTCTTCAATCTCATATATACCTACTGCTCCTGCTGCAACTATAGGTTCTAGCCAAACTGAAATTACCAGCAGTTGCTTTAGCATACCAGACTTTCTCAGCTGCCCTTTGTTTTTGCTTCTGCCTTGAATGCTTTCCACTTTTACTACCACCACTTGCATCTTTACTTTCCCCTTCACTTCTTTCTCCTCTCTAACTTCATCTTTCAGGCGAATACTCTAGCTGCATCAGGCAACCTGTGTGGTACCAAGGTGCATTCATCCCACTTGTGGGAATTCAAGTTGCCTGTTTACCTATATGTCCCCAAAATAGTTATAAACTCCAAGAAGGCAGAGCTTGTGTCTTGTTTTCTGCTCTATCTTCAGTGCTTGACAGGGTATTGGCAAGAATAGGAAACAGTGATACTAATTAAATGGATGACTGGTCCAGGCTATAAGACTTACAGTGTGCTTTCAATGAAACAACCACCTGTCAAAATATCTTATGACTAAATACTGTAATCTTTTGTTCTCTGATTCATACACAGCACCACTTCCTTCTTTGATATTGTTTTCATATCTGTCAGATAGTTTTAAATTGTTGAAGTTTACAGGACTTTATTCAGATAAGAAGAGTATTTTCTATCGCTGCAATCTCTTCTTGCTTCAGTAGAATTTATATCTTAAAAGTTTTTTTTAAAAAACCTTTCCTATTTTTCATTTGCTTCAAAAGTATTTATGATAACTGCAAGTGATGGTGACCCCAGAATTATGATCCTCAAATACCTTTGGATAATCAGCACAGGATATTGCAAGTAGGGCTGTGCATAGGTTGGGGCTCTCCAGGCAGGTCAGCATGTGTGAAGGCTTTAGGCTTAGAAAGCCTTTAAATATAAAAATAAATAAAATGAATGTCAGCTATATCTGCTCTCACTGGGTTCTCAGACATAAAAACCTCTCATTTTCGAGAACCCTAAAGAGACAACTTGGGATTCATCTGAATCATTTGTCATTGGTTCCTAAGAGATACATAAAAATTAGGCAATAGCACAGCACATGGAGGGAAGGAAATTCAGATGTCTTTGCTGTCCGTTCCCTTCAGAGTGGTGCTCTGCTTTGTCACTGCATTCAGAGGTCAGAATCCAGAGCACCAGAAAGAGCTGAAACATGCAGTGGCCCTCTGAGCTTTCCACCACCCAGCATTCATGTTGACTTGGCTTTGAGGCTGACAATGGAAAGCTAGAGTTAGATTTGTCAAACTGTGCCTTGTATAAATTTCCCTGGTGTCTGAAGGCTATTTTGAAAGTGTATTTAAGCTTCAGGTACTCTTGTGAAATTACTGGTTTAAAAAATATGTAGCTTGTTTGGTGGGCATAACTTTTGAAATAATTCATTCTCTTTTAAAGTAACACTGTAATTTTTACTTAGTAGCAATGTGTTTGTTCTAAAGTATGCATAATCTATAAAGCAAAGTAAGCCATGATTATGTGACTCCTTGGAGGAAGAAAACATATTTGCTTGACTTGACCCAGATGAAAATAACCACTGCATGGAGAAACAATTTGTAATTTCTACAGCTACTTATTGTTTACTTCTGCAACATTTGTTTAATTATTCGTATTTTCAATATCTCTTCCTACTTATAACATGAACTATGGAACACAAACTGGATGCATGTTTATTCTATAACATTACAAAAAAAGTGGTTAAGAACACACACATTTCTGTTGAGCTAGAGTGCCTGGATTCAAATCTGGACTTTGCCTGGCTCTCTAGCTATGAGACCTTGGGCCTCTCTGAGCCTCAGTTTCTTCATCTATACAAAGGGGATAATGATAATACCCATATCACATGGTTTATGTGTGCAGCTATTACATGAGTTAACATGTTTCTTTATATTTAGCAGTATAGAAATATTAGAGATATGAATGACATGAGCAAGATGGCAGAATAGATATTTTCTACTATTTTCCCCTCAAAAATATAGAGTTTCATAACCACTCACAGATGAGAGTACCTTAATGAGAGTCCAGAAATACACTGGAGAAGTTCCAGCACACCACTGGAGTGAAAAATCTGAAAATAAATGCACTGAGGAGGATAAGAAGAATTTTGCTTCCCCTCCATCACCCCTTCCCCAAGGGAGCACAGCTCAGTTCCAGGAGAAACCCCGTCAGCCTACAATTTATCCCACAGGGAAAAGTGAGAGAATAGTAAGCACCCAGTTTCCCTAAGCATGCAAGATGCTGCCAAAAAGGCCAACTTCTTTCTTGTCCCATATAGAATACTGAGGTAATCAGCACAGCTGAGTAGTTGGGAGAGGCTAAGGGCAGGGAAGAGAGGAAGATACTTATAGAAACCAGGGCTTTGGACTCAATAAAGGGTCACAGATCCTCCTAACCACTTCACAGACTCCGTTAGGAAACCTGAATCTTTAATGCTGTACGTGCTTTACCCTCTCCCACTCATGGCTGGCTTTCCATGCCTACCCCTGCAAATGGCAAATGTGAATTTCTGAAGATAGCTTGTGAGCAAATATGGTCAGCCAGCCTGACTCTGTGGGATTGGAGGAAGGCACAAAACTTGAGCATTTCAGTGTACAACCCTAAGGAAAACAAACAGGAGGTTGTCAGTACCTGGCCTCACTTTGCAGGACTAAGAGAAGGCGTACAGTCTTCATAATTTCCCCTAAAAGGAAACAAGAAGGGTGGAGTGGGTATATCCATAGAAAATGTCTGAGAGAACCTTAGAATCCCTAGCTGAGATATTTAGTGAAGGTATTTCTCTCCTGGAGACAGTAAATAAAGACTGGAGGAGAAGATTGCTTTTTTAAATGTGAAGACAGCAACACAAAACTTTAAGGAACATAAAAAAATGAAGAACACATGACATGGCCAAAGTAATACAATAATTTTCCAGTAACCAACCCCAAAGAAATTGACATCTACAAATTGCCTGGCAAGGAATTCAAAATAATTATTTTAGGGAAGCTCAGTGAGCTACAATAGAATACAAATAGATAACTAAACAAATTCAGAAAAACAATACATAAACAAATGTATTCAGAATTAAGGAGAGATAAAGACTTCCAGGTAAAGAAATCTGAGAGTCCATCACCACTGGACTTGTCTTACAAAACAAGCACCACATGTACTCACCAGCAAATTGGTTTCCACTGATCAACACTTAAATGCACATATAGTAATAACATTCATCAAGTGTTGGGCAGATGGGAGGGGGCAGGAGGGGATGGGTATAGACACACCTAATGGGTGCAGTATGCACCATCTGGGGAATGGGCAGGCTTGAAGCTCTGACTCAGGTGGGGCAAAGGCAATATACGCAACCTAAACATTTGTACCTCCATAACATGCTGGAAAAAAAAAGAACCCTGGAGTTTGAAAGATCAGTGTTCAAATCCTGCCTCTGCCACTTGCAAATTGCATGAACTTTAGGCAAACTGTAATTATATAATTTCTCTGAAACTGCTTTTATTTACTTGTAAATATGAGCCATTTTTTGTATCATTTTTTATAGGCTGAAAAGTTAACATTTGATGCCCTGAAGACACAGTCTTTTATCAAGGCCCAGAACATGGGTTCTGGAGTCATGCTGCCTCAATTGCTGTGTGAATTTGCCTGGATTACTTAACTTCTATTCACCTCAATTTCCATATCAATAAAATGGGGATAATATTCAATATGTTATGTTACTTCATTTCAGCCTTGTGAGGATTAAGTGAAATAATTTGTGTAAAAGATTTTAGAATAATGCTCAGCTGTTAGTAAAAACTCAATAAATATTTTATAATTACTAGTAGTAAATGTAATAAGATTTTAACTACTATATCCTTCTTGAAAGTGTCTACTCATTTGGCTTCCCTAATAGGAAACCCTCCTGTGCCTCCTCCAATCCTTGTGACCAATTCTTTTGCAGTTTCCTGCAAGGAATCCCATCTTCTGCTCTGTAAATGTTGGTTGCTCCTAGCAGTCTGTCTTTGTCCTACCTCTCATCACTACCTGTACTACGTGTGATATAATCTCCTCTTATCACTTTAATCATGACCTATACCCCCATGCAACCAAAATCTATAACTTTTAGGCCTAATTTTTCTGCAAGCTTTAGCTTTAGACATATCCAACTCAAAATGTTCTCCTGGATAGTTTAGCCAACATATTATTGGCTCAAATGTTTCACCCTTGTCTGCATCCACACCCTAGCTATAGCTTCTTTGTGGGTGAAAGGTATTTACCTACCCTTTGGCTTTGTGCTTGGCCATGTGCCTTACTTTGGTCATTAGAATAGGAGTGGAAGTGATAATATGCCAGTTTTGAACCCAGGTCTTAAGAGTCTTGTGTGTTTCTGCCTGCTCTCTCTTACATCTGCTGTCTTTATGACAAAAACCAAAAAATAAAAAATACATGCCTTGGATAGCTCATTGGTTCAAGGAGGATGAGTAAAACATGGAGCAGAGCCTCCCCATCCAACCCAAGCCCTGTGGTGAGAAGCAGACTCACTCATCACAGCCTAAAGCTGAACCCAGCCTAGATCAGCCAAACCCAAGTCAATCTATGGATACACAAGGGATAATAAGTAATTGTTTTTTAAAAATACAAGTTTTGAAGTTGTTTGTTTTGCATCAATAGCTAGCCAGTATAATGATCTATAGGCACCTAAAATTCAGCTTGCCTGAAATTAAATTCCCCTTTCACCACCCATCATAAACTTGTTCCTTTGTCCTCTGTTTCTTTTGTTCATTGGTGTCCTCACCGCTCATCACTCAGCCATGGCATCAGAATATCATTCTTGACTTTAACCTTTCCCTCACCCTTAACATCCCACAAGTCTCCAAATTTGATCAATTTCATTTCCTAACTACTTCTAAAACCTGTTTTTCTCATCTTATCTTATCTTCAATGTCCCTGCCTGGGTTTAGGCACTAATGCTTATTCATTCAGGCTATTGGCCTAATGGGCCTCCCTGCCCCCATTTTCACTGGTCTCTGATCATGCACATGGTAACCAGAGTGTTAGAAAATTTTCCATGTCACTGTGTTGTTTCAAATCTTTTACTACCCCTCATCACCCACGGGAGAAGTCCAAGCTCCTTAGCATGACTCCATACTTTCATCATCTGGCCTTTATCTGCCTATCCAAGCCCATTTCATGCTTCTCTCTCTTTACATTTTTCATCCATTGATTTAAAACTGTGTTAATTCCCTTCAGACATAGCATGGGGCTTCCTACTTGTGTGCCTTTACAAATTACGTGGCCACTGGGATGCTGTTCCTTCCCTTCTCCACATGACAATTCCAATTCATCCTTTAAAATGCATCTTAGGCATCAACTTTTCTTGGAAGCCTTGCTGGCTGCCCTAGAGCTAATCATCTCTTCTGTTAACTTGAAAATGTTTGTTACTAAACTTAGCATTCTGAATTGTGATTATGTTATTCTGTTTCTTCCACAAAACTCTGAGCACTGTGTGGGCAAGGACAGTGCCTACAATCTGTGGTTCTTAGCACAGAGTTTGATGTATGATAGACTAGACAGTCAATACATATTCTCTTGGCTAAACTAATCATGTAATGTTGTGAAAACGATGTCATTTTATTCAGTGGAGTTGTCATCTTCTCTAGTGGAGATGGGGAAGGCTGACAACGTAGATCAGACAGCTGCCAAGAGAGTCACATCCAGGGAACTGCACTCCCTTCCCCAGTGGCTGCTGTGCGCAACGAGGATGGTCATGAATGTGGAGCAGGCTTTTGGACGGGAGCAGGGTATACGGAGGTTCAGAAGGAGGAAGGAAGCCTGGGCAGTGATGGATGTAACCCCTTTTCATTATTCCTAAAGCTCTGAAAACCCAAACTAAACTTCTGAAATCTACAGTGTAATTGGGATTTTGGGGGTTTAACTACTAAGGGGATGACTCATGTCTGCTCTCTAAGAAGGGATCTTACAGAAATGTCACTCCCAAATGAAGGAGCAGGGACACTGGAGAAGTAAAGTTGGAAGACACAGAAATTTTCTAGAGTGCGCTCAAATTGCACAGGCTGTGACAGAGGGGTTTCAAGACTATTAACCTGAAATCTCTGAGGTGCAAAGGGGCCCTGAGTCATATCTAGATTACGATGCTTTTCTCACAGAGTCAATGGTAAGAGAAAATATTCCAAAGTGCCTAGCACTGGGCATGACATTTAGAGCTTCTTCCTTTCTCAACTTTTCTTTCAGAGGAAAGAGAAAGAAAAACCACTTTAGTTCCCTGCTTATCTATTTTAATATAAACCTAATTTATATACCTAGATTTTTTATGGTTTAATTTCTGTTAAAATGCAAACACCCTATTTGTAGGGCAACATATTAAATATAACAATACAAATTGACAATTAAACATTTAACAAGTTCTTCAAAGTAAAAATAAAGCCAATTCCTACTGTTGAAATGCTTTTGGACAGGGGTGGCAAACACCTCTTGTATCTTTCCTCATACCCTCTTGGTTTACATTTTGCCCCAGCTGTTCCTGGGGTGACCAACTTTGTGCCAATATATCCTCCCCTCAGCAGAGTTTTCTGACTCTGTTACCTGGGAAGCTTGTGGGAATTCACCTAGAATTTATATAGGGACAATCTGCAAGTATAAAGGTGCTAGCATCTCATGGGTAACTCTTGACCAATGAAATGTGGGAGCCAGGGAATAAATGCCTCCTCTTCTGTCCCTGAGGCATTTAATGCTGGGGTACACTCTACACGGCTTCTCAGAGGGTCCCAGCAGGATTGAGGCCCAGGTGCTCACAGCGATGACCAAGCCAAGACTGCACACTTACCTTGACTTTCTCTCCTTTTCTGTTTCACTTTTACTAGTTCTCCATTTCTGTTGCCTAGAATCACATCCCAAAATAACTACCTGCATATGGACCTTGTTTCAGGCTCTGCTTTTTCAGAGAAAACCCAGGCTAAGATAACAAGCTGTACTGGATGTATTTTAAGCATTACTTTAGCTTCTCTCAAAGTTGCACATCTAGGGGCCTTCAGCCACTGGCTCATGGGAGGTCCCTGTTGCCAACATCACCATAGTTTCTTCTGCTAGAATGGATTCCATGGCACCTACCATGGTATAAGCCCAGGCCAGATCCAATCTGATCCATGGACCCCAGCTCCTTTCTCTTCCACTGGACTCAGAGCAAACTTCATGCCATAGGGCATCAAACCTGGCTTCCCCACCAGCTTCCAATAGGAGCCACATAATGTAAACTGGAAGAGCAGAGGAGCTGAGATTCTGTGGGTAAACTTTGATCAAATGGGAGTCAGGACATGGAGAAGGGGAGTCATCAGATAAATTTCTCCCCTTTTTCCTTCTGATGACTGGTCCTGAGGCACAGTTTTCTAGGCAGCTGGTTTGGAGATGTTAGTACAGCTGAGTGACTAGCTATGTATCTTTGTGATTAGTGAAATGGTAGCTGGCTTGGTAATACATCACATTAAGTTTGCTTCCCATTCTCCTCTGTCTCTTTTACTGTTCAGCTGATTGTATCTCCCAGTGAAGCACCAACATTTAAGCCTTGTCTCAGGCTTGTTTTCTTGGGGACCTGAGCTAAGACACAGGTCATTGAAGGCTTTTGCTAGGCTGCTAATGATACAGAATAATGGTGGAAAAGTAGAAATATTCTTTGATAAAGGTTAGACAACAGGAAGTAGGCCTTGGAAAGATCTCAGGACTACACTTCCTTCTTACAGCTCAGTACAGAAGACATTAGTTCCTTTGATATGGGATCAATGATAACACAGTCGAGAGCTACATAAACCTCAGCTCCGGACAGAAAAGAAAGTGACTCATGTACCTTTACTCCCAGGTCCCTCGTCCCTCCCTTAAACAAAACAAAAAGAACACCTACTTCATCTGTTTTTCGTTTCAGTTTCATCTTTTGTTACCAAGAGTGTGCAAAATGCTTTGAAAGTGAGAAATGTATTTTCTGATTGTGAAGAAGAGCTTCTACACTGTCAAAACTTGAGAAATTCAGAAATGCATCATGAAGTAAGCAAGAAGCCCCTGTAGTTCCTCAATCCCTAAATAACCAGTTAAGTTCTGGGAATTTTGCTTAATTTTAAAAAATGCATGCATATACGTATGTACACATAGGGTCACGTGCGTAATTCCCTTTTCATGGAAACCTCTCCCCATTATCCACCCATTGAAAGTCTCCTCAGCCCTGAAAATTCCCTTATTTAGAACCTGTTTGATGAAAGTTTCTCTGATTTTTCACATTAGATGTTCTTTTAAGATGCATATTTTGCCTTGTATTATAGTTTTATTTTGGTTTATAATACTTTACCGAATAGGTTGTAAACTTACAGACTAGAGAACAAAGTTTATATCTGATTATCTTTGAAATCCCACACTACCTGACCAAAGTGTTGAATTAATATTTATAACTGAAGTATTATACAATTCAGCCTATGCTTATTTTCCAACACCTTGACCATACTATTATTTTTTTTCTCACATGATTATCATTTTACTATATGCTTTTCTTCTTTATGAATTATTTCATATATATGTGTCTCATTTTACTAATTACATTGTAACATTTCCAAAGGCAAGGACCTTTGCTTATATTTCTTTGTGCTCCCCATAGCATTCATCACATTTTTGAATTTAGAGCAGGTATCTAGCAAACTTTTGTCGACTCTTTCCACTGATACAGCCTAGCCATCAGGCACTTCATATTTTCCCCCCAAACAGAACAAAAGCAAATCAACTCTCAGTTGAATTGGATTGGAATCTGTATCTGTGTTGTTTTTTGGCAGTTAAAAGAGGGCTGTCCATGCATGTTTGGGAACATAGTTTATCCCTGATGATCAGTCATCCTTATCAAGAAAAAGAAGCAAATGTGTTACAGACACTCAATAACTCCAGAGAAGTCAGTTTTTCAGAGAATGTAGTTTCCACTGTTTAAAGTCACAACCTTGTGATATGGGACAATTGCTTGTTCATTTCATAGGAAGAAAATTCACTTATCTGAGAGAAAATACTTAACAAATTCAATAATTGAAGAATACAATTATTAATGACACTGACTTTATTCAAAATGAGATATGGCATAGGAAGGTAAATTATGGAGTGAGGACTACCCTTCTCCCCCTGAGTGGCATGAACATTTTTTAGGACAGCCCCATGAAAGTTTTTAGTTAGCCCAAGTTCCAATCACAGATTATTCATTTGCTTTCATGTGTAATCTTAGACGAGCTGCTCACTCTCTTTGTGCTTTGGTTTTCTTCTCTGTGAATAATGATGTAACCTACTGCTATGGTATGAATGATGAATGTGTCCCCCTAGTTCATATGTTGGAAACTTGGTCCCCAGTGCAGCAGTGTTGGGAGGTGGGGCTTGAATGAATTAATGCTGCTGTAAAGAGGGCTTATGGGAGTGCATTCTCCCTCTTCCACTCTTCTGCCATGTGAGCACACAGTGTTTATCTCTTGCCCTTCTGCTTTCTGCCATGTGAGGACACAGCAAGAAGTCCTTGCCAGATACTGGTGACTTGATCTTGGATTTCCCAGCCTCCAAAACTGCAGGAGAATAAATTTCTGTTCTTTATAAATTATCCAGTCTAAGGCATTCTATTATAGCAGCACAAAATGGAAAAGACACCTACCCTATAAGATTATTAAAAGATTAAGACTAAGATAACCTACGTAAAACACTTAGCAAAATGCCAATCTATTACCATAGTTCAATGAAATAGCTTTTATTACTTGTATTACTTTCTTTTCAGATTGTTAAAAAAAATAATTTGGCATTCATTAATATTAAATTGAGCATTTTATTCTCACCAGACTTAGTATGAAAATCTTTTTTTTTTTTTCTTTTTCTTTTTCCTTTTCCCTGTTTGGTCTGTTTATGACTTTGCTATAGCATAGCAACTACTACCACTTTGACTGGGGTTCTTAGAGTTGAAGAGGCTGCTGTTCCCCTTTGAATAAATCTCATTAAATATGGCAAATTTTAATTACTGACACTAGAAATAAAAGGACTGGTAAGTAGATACAAGTGTGTATTAGGATAGTCAGAAAGACACAGTTCTTTCTTCTGAGAAAACGTGAGCAAGTGACAGGCATCATAGACTCATTCATTATTCTAATTGGGACAGGCTTATAGGTCCTGAGCATAAAACTATTTGTCTTAAAAGTGGAAAAACAGCTTGATTAAATGGTACTATATACATAGATATGAAAGGTAGATTTCATTAATAATAATTATTATAAATAATAAGAACAATTTAACCCCAGACTAATTTTCTATGATAAAAGATGAGAAATTAAGAATATATTATATAAAAATAAACTAATTTCTAGGTGTGCATGCATTTCCATGCAGTTAATAGCAGTAGACAAGCTAATAAGTGCAGTGTTATCAAGACAAGTGAATGCATACTAACTTTGATAAGAGAAAACACTCGGTTTAATACTAATGAATGCCGATTTTTCTTCCCTTGACAGTCTGAGAAACTCTTGTCTCTGAGCTACAATGAAGCTCACTGATTCTCTCTTCAAAGACTTTGCAAAAAATCTGAAAATCTTCTGCCTTGTGGAGAAGACCATGCAGATGACTATTAAAAATTTTTTTTACCCCCCTGCTTCATGTTCTTTTTAAAAGAGGTATATGATAGCTCCTGCTTCCTACTTTTTTATCAAATAATTGGCTGACCCTATATTTCTTCTCTTTAATCTGCTTATCTCTGCAGAGCATTTCAGAATTTTTTTCTGATTGGAATGAGCCTTTCACCCAAGGGGTTTAATTAAAGAAAGAACAATGCTCACAGTCAGCAATGCAGGAACAGGTGATATGTAATATAGACTCCCTTAGTGTGAATAATGCTGCCCAGGAGCCCTCATTGTAGGACTCGGGGGTCCTCCTCGCTACTGCCCACTGTGTACAGATGTAAATAAGTCAAGTTGATGATCAAGTATTAGGCTTATACGTGAAGCCCAATAGGTGGCCCCAACTCTTGATGTGTTTCCCAGGAAACAAGTCACATGCCTAGGCAGATAAGCACACTCACTTCTCTGAATGAAGAGAAACTTTTAATCATTTTTCTTGTGTCACCTTTTATCTTCATTCCTACACTATCTCTGACTTATGATGAAGGATAGGAAGAGTTCCTTTCTCATCCTACCTTTAGGGGGCCTGGAGTATTTGCCAAAACTCACTATTCCTTTTCTAAAGATATACTGCTCAAACTTTGGCATCCAGCAGAATCCCCTGGTGGGCTTTTCCAGAGAGCACATGGTGGGGATCCTTTCTATCCCTTCTGAATCAGTGGTCGGATTAAACATGTGGTTTATGAAAAACAGTCTCCAGCTGATTCCTTTGTATACCAAAGATTAAAATCACCTGTTGTAAACTTTGGCCAATGATCATGCACAAGCTCAGGAGTTTTCAGTTGTGGCTGCATATTGGAACCACCTGGAGATTTAAAAAAAAATGTGCTGAATTCCATCCCCAGAGATTCTGATTTAATTGGGAATTGGGCTGTAGCATTATAAAAGCTCCTCACATGATTCCAATATTCACCCAAAGTTGTGGGCCTCCACCCTAGCTACATTTAAGTACCATATGCTAATGATTGTGCCACTGGAGCTCCTGTTCTAGCTGCAGACTCAGCCCAGGTGAGAATTTTGAGCATTCAAAGTGCCATATGTGGCTAAATACCTCTTAGCATTATTTCTCACTTTTCCCTTGATAGAACTTACAAACTGGGAGTGTTACATATAAGACTGCCATATATAAAGGAAAAGCTATATTCATTTGTTCATTCATTCATTTACACAGTCACTAAATATAGTTTCTACTATGTGCTGTGCCTTGTTATAGAGGTTGTAGCAGTGAACAAGAAATCCACAGTCATTGCCTTTGTGCTGATTAATAGACACAAGTAGCCGGACCAACTGTTTCACATTCTCTTCATCAGTTGGCTTCCAGGTTTGTTTATATCCTCTTCTTTTGACCTTCTCTCACATGTCCCAGATACTCCATTTTTACTAACCTTGTGCTTCCCCGAAGGACTCACATTTTCCCACCCTTCTGGGTCCTGTCCCTGTTACACCTCTCTTCCTGATGTCCTTTCCTATTCCTCCCTAACTAGCCAGCTCTCTCCATCTTTCCACACTCATCTTGGCTATATTCTCTTTTGGTACTCTTCCTAGACTGGGATAGATGTCTCTCCTTCATTCTCACAGCCCCTTACTTTGGGTAGAATTGATTAAAAAATAAATATATTACACAACAGGAGCAAAATGCATTGTATGTGATGTCAAAATAGAATATGCTAAATTAGTGAATTCTTGGTGGTCATTTGGAGAAACAAACATGGTAAGGGTAAGATGATTGAATGCTTGCAATTTTGTGGCCATATGCATCAGATGAGCCAAGGGCAGCACTGTGTGCAACCTAAGGGAGCTGAGAATCCAAAGGGGACTGAAATTTATAGGTTTCTCTCCTAGTTGCTCTGGCTCCCCCTCATTTTATGATATACTGAAAAAAGCCAAATGCAAACAACTCTAATAAGAGGCTAAAAAAAGCAATGATCTGACTAATTAAGGGAAGTAGTTTTGGAGGGTTTTGTGTGGTGCACAAAGGTAAGTCAAAGAGGAATGTCCTTGGGTGTTAAGTAAATCGTTGAATGGAGCATCTGAAGTAGGAAATTTTAGGAATATTGCAGATCTGTCTTTTTCTGCTGATGTCGTTATAACCAGAGTAAATAAATGAAATGTTTGTGATTTTGCATGGCCTCTGTTGTTCTAGCTGGTGCCATCACTAAGTGGAGAAAGCCCAAGGACAGGGAAAAAAAGGAGTCCACCATCTTGATTACATTTTTTACACTTTGCTGATACTAAGGAGGCGTGAGCCCTTCCCAAGGGATTAGAGTAGGCAGAAGGGGTAGTCACCACTCTTTTCTCTTAAAAAGTGTATTTTACCCTCTATTATAGTTGTTACTTTATTTCATCTGTCTCCTACCCTTGAGAATCGTGACCACGACCTTAACTTAATCTTGCTCACCTGTTATGAGAACTGACAAATACTAGGTACTCAGAAATGTACATTGGTCAATATTTTCCTGCTTCTACAGTGTTTATTAAAAGTTGTGCCATTCTGAAATATCTTGAGCAAAGTAAGGAGAGCAATAGGAGAATTAAACTCAAGCTTAGTCTCTTTATTGCTACTTCTTAGAAGTTTATTTTTAACCTCTGGAGGCCAACCTCTAGAGGTCTTTATGATTTATACCTTGCTATTATTCAGGGACTTTCTGGTTTTGGGGGAAGACTATTCTTAGGCTGCTGTTCAGTGCCTGAGGGAGGTCCCTTAGGTTTTTCAAAAGACAAGTGTAGGTGAATTTCTACCCTGGAGAGGAAGTGGATGATGGTGTAATAGGCAAGCTGACATTTCCTTCTATATTTAATTGTCTGCAAGGGGGAAGGGGAGTCATAACAGTGAGGTGCCTCTCAAATGACTTAGAGTTAAGGGGAATAATATATAGACCCAGGAGAATGAAATAATAACTTTGGATTGTAGCACCAGTGGACCCCTTCAGAAATATGTGAGATCAGTTTAATAAGATTGAATGGCCCCTAAGCTACGAGCCTTGAATGAAAGTATTTGCATGTTTTGGAAAAGAGCAAAGAGAAGTGGCTGGTTAACTTTGATAATGTAGGGAAAAACAGGTCAGAGAAATAGGTACTCTATCCATGCAAACAATCTCTAAGGTTAAAATAAAAGCATATTTTGTCACCTAACATGAGCATGTATGCTCCCATTGTAAACAATGGATATTTTGGGCTACCATTTATCTGGCAACAACCAAAGCAAGAATCATATAATTAATATCTCTACTTTGGTCTCACACCATGAAATTTGTGTCTGTAACTTGCCTCCCATGGACCTCTGCATATTGACAGAGAATGTGCTTATCACAATAGAACAGATGCTCTAGGCTGAATGAAAGTAACACACGTTGTTGTAAATGAAATAATTTGTATTCTATTTGTCCATCATTCTCTTCGGTTAATGCAAGCTGGACTCTCCTGGTAGTTCCTCTACTTTGATATTTCCCTTCCTCTACATTCTGGTTTCTGTACCACATACCAGGAAAGCATTTAACATGATTATTCACTGACACATTGCTGCAAGAACTAGTACATGATTGTCATATATCTAGTACAAATTTTTAGAGTTGATCATTCTGTTTTTTTCAAAAAGTTTGTGTACCTTTCATGGGTCTCCATATTTTAAAAAGTTAAAGAAATGCCTTCAATTATGTTTCCCTATTTATAAAACTCCTATCCATTCCTTCTCTTATCCGTTTCTCACAACAGCCCAGTAATGTAGCTAGAACTAATTTCTATTTTTACATGTGATTCTGGGGTGGTGGTGTTTGTTCAAGGTCATAGGGCTTTGTACTGGTATAAGTGAAACTTGAAAGCAAGTTTATGTGTATGGGACCAATAAAATGCCCACATCTCAAATGAATATCGTATTGGGGAAAGGCATAAAAATTTCTCCACATCAGTCTCAATGGGAGATCCTACTCATTGAGTGGGATCTCTCTGTGATCACTCTTCTAACTTCTGCAGAAGTTAGATCATTCTTCTAACTCTTCCATTACATTATCTTCTGTGCTTGGCTTTATTTTGCTTATTTGGCTCATTTCCCATTTAATTCTTTGTGTACTTGCCTAACAAGGAGAAATCACTATTTAAAATTAGAAATTTTTAAGAGAGAAGATCCTGGTGAAGGAAACCTTAAGGTTTCTGCTGGTCTTTAGTGTTGCCAACAGAACAGACTGGCCATTTCTTATGTTTAACACATGGTCAATTTGGGATTCATCCAACATAATATAGACTTGTCACTAAATTTAGAAATAATAGAGAGAACTAACATACTAAATAAATCGTAAGAAAAATTGTTGGATTATACGGACATTCTAAGAGGGAGAGAGAGAACCAGGAGGGATATGAAATATTGAAAAATTGGCTGGAGATTGGGGCTTGAACTGGATGGAACACAGCAGAGAGTGAACAACCTATAGTAGTAGACTCAAGGAAAGAACTTTGTGAAGATTTTACTCATAATCAATTTTAATTCTGTATGCATTATTGTGATGTTTAAACACCTCCTTTCTTGTCCCTCTCTCCAAACTTTCAGTAAAGTCAGCTCTATACAGAAATGTTTTTTGTGAGGGGTTTGTAGAAATCAAAAGAAGAGGCCAAATTTTAAGTTTGGTTCAATACAAAGTTGGAAGAACGTAACAAAATGAGTGTCATGATAACATTATTCATAAATTGAACAGATTTTGTAGAAGCAGATATTTGGAGACCTTGGTGACCATAGAACCTAGGCTCCTGACCATTTGCAGTAATCTTGAAGAGTGTGGAGTTTCCCACTGATATGGCATGGGGTTTAACCAGGTCTTGTCTTGATTTTAAGGGGTAGGGTGACCCTAGCTGGCCTCTGGATTACTTTAAAAAAAATTCCTTTCTTGATTGGCTTATGTCCAAATCTCATTTAATTCATATTTTATTATCTTTTGGTCAAAACCTGGTGTACATTAAAAATTAATTGTTTGAGCATACAGAATTACTTTGTACAGGGTTATTGCCTATTGTGCAGTAAAGCCAATAGGGGAAGTGATTAATTTAATAAATGAAGCCCAGGGACTTTTTTAGAAGGAGCCCCTGCTAGATTGAATACTCATCATTAATATAGTAAGCAGTTTTGGATTTCTTTTAAAGATGGAATATATCAGTAAAATTTTATATCTTTGAAAACTGAAGCTAGTACACATTTTAATATTAACAATGACCTTTCCCATTTAAAAAGCAGAAGTAAAAATGTATGACACAAAGAAGAAATACCTAAGAATGCTGATCAGAAATATCAAATCCATGTGATGGTAATATAGGAATCCATATGATGGTACTACATATAGCTACTACAATGAAATATTTACTATATGCTAGGGGCAGAGTTAAAAAATTTAAGATATATCTCATTTAATTTTCTAAAACTCTATAGATAAGTGTATTATATTTATTATGTAAATGAGGAAACAAAGGTTCAAAGGGATTAATAACTTGCCCAAGGTCACACAGATAGAAAGTGTTAGTTTGGACTTTAACTAAGGTCCATCTCAATCTAAAACCTGTATTTATTAATATGATCTAGTGAATCTTGGCAAGACCATGATCCAGGTGGGACTGTTTTAACAAAACCATATCACTTGACATATATCAAAGGAATTATTGCATGTTGCCAACCTCTATCCTTTTGAATATAAATCTATTTAGGAAATACAATCACCACTATCAACTTAGCCTCTGGAAAGCTATTTATCTTATAAAGAAGTCAATTTCCTCCTTCCATCTCTCATGTTTCATGGAGTCCAAGTTACATACCACTATTTCAAGTGTATATTCCTAGAAATTTGGCCAGATTAAGTAACCCTCTTGCTACCTCACTTCCGAAACCTTTTATAATCTTTTCCCCATTTGTTTACTCACCATGATGTCCTATTACTTGTTCTCTAAATTTTTCTTATCAACCAACCAATAGATACTGAAAGCCTACTTCATGCAAGGCCCTGGAGGTGGTAATATAGAAGTGTAAGATTTTTGAGGCGGATCCAGAAGTTTGAGTTGAACAAGAAAAAAATAAAGCAGTTGGAAAGGGAGCAGATAAGATGAGAAATGTAGGGAACAACTCAAAAATTGTGCCTAACATAGAGTAGGAACCTAACAGATATTTGTTGAATGAATAAATATAAGTGGATGATCACATGATTGAATAGAAGGCTGAATGAATGGAGGGAAGAAATTGATTTGAAAAAGACGGTTACAACAAAATCATATATTGCCTATATAAACTAGTTCCTTTTATAGAGAATCTGGTAAAAGAATTGGCAATGGTTCGAATCATCTGAAAAGAGCACAAAATGGCACATCCTGACCCATGGTCCTCCCTATTGTCCAGTTTTAAGCAAGTCAGAAGATACCTGGGACTAGCTAGTGTTGCTACTAGGTAGTGTTGCTGCCTAGCAGGAAGTTTACAGAGACAAGCAAATAAAATTAGAAAATCTATGTTTTTAACTAAATCCTAACACCACATATACTTTGATATTAAAAAAAAATACTGCTGAATAGAAAGAAGAAAGATGTTTACACAAAAGTACTCTGACACCAAATAAGAGAATGGGGCTAGGATAGATAAACAGCTTAGCAAGGAATAAGCTTATGACTTTGAAGCCAAAAAACAGGACAAGCTGTGTCTTACTTCTGCAGTACCAGCACTTTGCATCGCCACCACTAGGAGAAAATTACCCCCTGGGGTGCTCTGCCAATCTCCTAGGTCCAGCTAAGTATGCAAAATTTTTCTTTTTCTTTTTTTCTTGCTTCCAAAAGATTGCTGTACCAGTTTTAGAATGAATATTCCTTATAGCCTGTCCTATGCAGATTTTTTAAATATCTTTTTTAGTGCCATTGTCTTACCTTGGACAACTATTGCTAATTTGAATATTGATTAAATACCATGTGGTATAATGAAAAGATTTTTTTTTTTTTTTGAGACAGAGTCTCACTCTGTTGCCCGGGCTGTAGAGTGCCATGGCATCAGCCTGGCTCACAGCAACCTCAAACTCCTGGGCTCAGGCAATCCTTCTGCCTCAGCCTCCCGGGTAGCTGGGACTACGGGCATGCGCCACCATGCCTGGCTAATTTTTTACATATATTTTTAGTTGTCCAATTAATTTCTTTCTATTTTATAGTAGAGACGGGGTCTCGCTCTTACTCAGGCTGGTCTTGAACTCCTGACCTTGAGCGATCCGCCCGCCTCGGCCTCCCAGAGTGCCCTTTATTCCTTTTAATCCTTCAAGGCCCACCTTAAATGTTACCACTTCTGGAAATCCTTTTCATCCTTTGCTAGATAGTTATTCATTCATTCCCAACTTCATTCTGTGATGACATTTTGTATATGCCTCTGGTTTGGAAATATTACATAGCAATTTAATTATTTTTGCATCCATCCTCTTCATTATCTTTTCTGTCCTCACAGAGTACTTGTCACGTAGTTAATACTCAATAAATATTTATTCAGTGGATAATTAAAGTGTATACCTATGAGACTCTGGGTAGAGAAGCAGTACTAATAGGATAGAGAATAGGAGAGTTAAGCAGTACTAATAGGATAGAGAATAGGAGAGTTGTTTAGAATCTGACTTTATTCATCACTGTGCAAACCTTTATTTGCAGCATATACTCGGGCACTACATTCAGTCATCAATTCCTGTGATACCTCTGAGGGGAACTCAACTCTTCGAATGGCCATTCATAATTTTGCTTCTGCACACAGACGGACTTTGAAAAATCTGTAATAAGACTCTGAAATCAACTGGTAGTATTTTGGCCTTCCTTTAAAATCAACCCTGAGAGATTTTTTTAAGAAAACTTGTTAAAGTATATAGGATGTATAATCTGGAAGGAAATACTGTCCCACATAATAACTCTCTTTATAATTATATCATAAACCATTGTTTCAATCTCTGCCTTGGAACCAAGATTGAAAGTTGACTTCCAAACCTGTCTCATCATTGTTGCGAACCATATAGAGCTTATTATTTTAAAAAATGATTAGACAAGTAAGATTTCTCTTACTTTGCTCTCATCAGAAGAGGTCATGAGAAATCTTTGAGATTATCACATTTATCATCTTTCTAAAACTGTATCTTTGAGCTTGACAATATTGAAAATGCCTGGATGAAGCAGGAAAGAAAGTGATGAAATGAGTTTCTGAGCATCAATGACCATCTGTATTGCCATTAGCTTTTCTAATTGTATATGAGAATTAAAGATGAGAAGAATCTGTATTTGATATGTATTTTTTCTCAAAATATTTTTGCTCCATTTTTTTTTAATGTATTGCCTCTCCCCCTAGTCAGCAACATTGGACATAGGACTTTTTAATTGTGTAATTTTTTTATTGCAAAAAAGGGGAATAAACCCTCTGTCTTTTGAATATATTCCATGTGAAATAATTGTAAGTGACATTTCAGAAAGGGAATCTGAAGTCAAAATGAGTAAAGTCATGCCTTATTTTTTCATCTTCAAAATATCGGGTGAATGATATGGCTAAGGGAAAATGAAATAAAAATTACCATAGCTGATATGAATTTGTTATTTCTTCATAGTATTTCCTGATATAAAACATGAAAAGGTTTAATATTATAAATTAAAGATAGATACAGTTTCTTTTTCCTACTTTCTCTAATGTGCAGTGCTGAAGAAGCACTTAAGTTATGTCTCAAAAAATGCCTAAACATCTAGCCAGAGCATTGAAAATAAGAGACAAAATTATCTGAATGACAAAATTAACTGGTTATTTAACCAGATTAATTATCCAATTCAGTCGAAATCCTTGAAGTAATTATATACTAGATTCAGCCTTTAAGAGTTGTATTTTTTAACAGCTCTATTGAGATATAATATACATATTATATACAGTCATATACAATTCACCCATTTAAAGTGTAAGATTTAGTGGTTTTTAGTATATTCATAGGGTTCTGCAACTATCACCACTATCAAATTTTAGAACATTTCAATACTCTAAAAAGAAGCCCACATGATCCAGCAATCCCATTTCTGGTATATATCCAAAAGAATTAAAAGTAGGATCTCAAACAAATATTTGCACACCCATATTCATAGTAGCATTATTAACAATAGCCAAGAGGTAGAAGCAACTCAAGTGTTCATCAATGGATGAGTGGATAAACAATATGTGGTATATCCAATAGAATATTATTCAGTCTTAAAAAGGAAGGAAATCCTGTCACATACTGCAACATTATGCTAAGTGAAATAAGGCAGTCACAAAAGGACAAATACTATTATATGAGGCACTAAAGCAGTCAAATTCATAGAGACAAAGTAAATGGTGGCTGCCAGGAGCTGGGGTTAGGAGGAAATGGGGAGTTGTTTAATGGGTTTAGAGTTTTAGTTTTGCAGAATGAAAAAGTTCTAGACATCAGTTTCACAACAATGTAAATATACTTTACTGAACTGTTATATACTTAAAAGTGGTTACAGTGATAAATTTTAGGTTATTTTTAAAGCAATTAAAGATTTTTTAAATGAAAAATAAAAGGAATCCCTCACCCATTGGTAGTCAGTCATCATTTTCCCTCCCGCAAGCCTCCTCCAACCCTAGGTAATCACTGATCTACTTTCTGGCCTATAGATTTGCCTATTCTGGACTTTTCATATAAATAGAATATATAATATGTGATCTTTTGTGACTGGATTCTTTCCTTTAGCATAATATTTTCAAAATTCATCCATGTTATAGCATGTATCAGTACTTCATTGCTTTTCACTACTGAATAATAGTTTATTCTATGAACATACCACATTTTATTTATACATCAGTTGATGGGCATCTGGATTGTTTTCACTTCTTGACTATTACAAATTGCTGCTTTGAACATTTGTTTTTCTGGTAGACATATTTCATTTCTCTTGGGTATATACCTGGGAATGGAGTCACTGGGTCCTATGGTAGCTCTATGTTTAACCTTTTAAGAAACTGCAAACTGTTTTCCAAAGTGGCTTTACCATTTTACATTCCTGCCAACAATGTATAAGAGTTCAAATTTCTTCACATCTTTATCAACACTTGTCATTATCTGTCTTTTTACTTATAGCCATCCCAGTGGATATGAAGTGGTATCTCCTTGTATCTTTAATTTACATTTTCCTTATGGCTATTGATGTTGAGCATCTATCTGTTCATGTGCTTATTGGGCATTTATATGTCTCTTTTGGAGAACTGTCTTTTCAGATCCTTTGTCCATATTTTTTTTTTTTTATTGAGACAGAGTCTCGCTTTGTTGCCTGGGCTAGAGTGAGTGCCATGGCGTCAGCCTACCTCACAGCAACCTCAAACTCATGGCCTCAGGTGATCCTCCTGCCTCAACCTCCCGAGTAGCTGGGACTACAAGCCACCAGACCCGGCTAATTTTTTGTTTCTGTTTTTAGCTGACTGGCTAATTTTTTTTCTTTCTATTTTTAGTAGAGCCAGGGTCTTACTTTTGCTTAGGTTGGTCATGAACTCCTGACCTCAAGCAATCCTGCCTCAGCCTCCCAGAGTGCTAGAATTACAGGCCTGGCCTCAGATCCTTTATCCATTATGTATTTGAGTTATTTATCTTTTTATTTTTGAGTTGCAGGAGTTCTTGATATGTTTTATATATAGTTCTCTTATCAGTTATATGATTTACAGATGTTTTCTCCCATTCTGTGGATTGTCTTTTCGCTTTCTTGATGGTTTCCTTTGCAGCATAAAAGTTTTTTAATTTTGATAAAATCCTATTAATTAACCTTTTGGAGGAGAATTGTGCTTTTTTTGTCATATCTAAGAAACCATTAATTACCTAATCCCAGGTCGCAAAGATTTACTCCTATGTGTTCTTCTAAGAGTCTTACAGTGTAGCTCTTATATTTAGGCCTATGAACCATTTTAAGCTAATTTTTATGTATGGTATTAGGTAGAGGTCCAACTTCATTCATTGCATGTGGATAACCTGTGTTCTAGCACCATTTGTTAAAGAGACTATTATTTGCCCCATTGGAATGACAGTAGATGTAAGGGTTTGTTCCTGAATTCTCAATTCTGTTCCATTGATTTAATGTTTATCCTTATGCCAGTACAATCTCTCTTGATTACTGTATCTTTGTAGTAAGTTGAAAAGTGTGAAGCTTCCAATGTTGTTCTTTTCACCATTGTTTTGCTGTTCTGAGTCAATTGCTTCATACGAATTTTAAGATCACCTTCCTACAAAAAGCCAGCTGGGATCCTGATAGGGATTGCATTAAATCTGTTGATAATTTGGGCACTATTGCCATCTGATCCATGAACATGGGATGTCTTCCCATTCATTTAGGTCTTCTTTAATGTCTTTCAACAATGTTGTATAGTTTTTAGAGCATAAAATTTGTACTTTGTTAAATTTATTCCCAAGTATTTTATTCTTTCTGATGTTACTATAAATGGAATTGTTGTCTTAATTTCATTTTCAGATTGTTCATCATAAGTGTATAGAAATCCAGTTGACTTTTGCATTTTTTAGTTCTAATCACTTTTTTAGAGGACATCTTGGGATTTTTTTATATTACATATAAGATTCTGTACTCTAACAAATAGAGATAATTATACTTCTTTCTTTTCAACTTGGACTTTTTTTTTTTCTTTCCTAATTGCCCTGGCTATACTACCTAGTACAATAGTGTATAGAAATGGCAAAGTGGACATCCTTATTTTGTTCCTTATTTTAGGGGGAAAACATTTACTCTTTTACCATTATGTAGGATGGTCGCTGTGGGTTTTTCCTGGATGCCCTTTATTAGGTTGATGAAGTTTCCTTCTATTACTAGTTCATGGAGTATTTTTATTATGGAAAGATGTTGGCTTTTGTCAAATGCTTTTTCTGCATCCATTAATATTATGTGTTGTGGGTTTTTTCTATTAATAGTATATATTACATTAATTGATTTTCAGATGGTAAACCACTTTGCATTCCTAGGATAAGTTGTATTGATTTTTATCTATTTGTTTCTTTGGCCTTACACAACAAGTTTTTTGCTTGTTTTCTTTCATAATCTAAAACAGGTGATTTGACTTGACTGACATCAAGTTAATAGTAGAATGTTGATGGGATTAGATCTTGCATTGGATTAGGAAACTTTCAAGTCTTCTTTTAGGTTCAGCCTATGAATATAAATTTTAACTGAGAATGAGTATGTTTTTCCTTTGTAATTTAGTCATATGTAGACAGTGTCTAATGATTTATCTTTGTGGGGTTTGAGAATGCTGGCATAGCTAGCAGCTACCAAAGAGGAAGCCTGGGGTTTCATGACCTTTCGTGATGGTAGTGTTGTGAATCCTGTTTGAATTGGATGAATATGCTTTGGAAAGGAGGGAGAATCTTAGGAGTTTTTATTGAATTTGCAAGTTTGTAAAATCAAGAGTTGTAAGGACAAATTCTACCAATTTTCTAGATTAGCAGGGACTTAAAAGAAAGAAAAGGCCTAAAGGTAAGAACTGAGCATAAATGAGTAGATTTTGATTTCTGGGGTAGGGATGGGGGTGGGGGTAACAGGATGAAATTTGGGCCCAAACTTTCAAGTAGGTGGCAGGCATGTTGACTGACAAATCATTGCATAAAAATGAACTTTTTCTAGGTAACTGTTTCATTATTCTTCACACTTCTATAGGTTTTTCCTCATGTTCATCCTCAATTGATGCCAGTGCTTTCCCTATCACTGAAAAAACAAGCAGTCAAAAGGGAACTTCCACAAGCTTATCATATGTACCCACCTACTTGCATCTGTTAATTCCCGTTAATGTGGATGGATTGTTTGTTCTCCTATGTTAGGCCTACCCTGACTTGTGGCTAGATTTGGTTCCCTCCCACCTCCTCATTGCTTCAGGATTTCTTCCCTCTTCTGCATCATCAATTTTTTCCTGACTACTGGAGTATTCCTATCAGTATATAAAACTGTTGTGATTTCTCCCATCTTAAGCACCAACCAACTAAAAAGAAGAAAGGAGAGAAAGAAAAAAACACCTTTCTTTATCCCACATCCTCCTTCAGCTACCACCAAACTTCTCTGCTTCCTTTTTTAGCAAAACTCTTGAGTTGTCTATACTTGCTGCTCCTATTCCTTTCCTCACATTCACTCTTAAATACATTTTAGTAAGACTATCTTCCAACTTCAACTGGCTGTTACTTCTTAGCTTCCTTTGCCATTTTTTCCCCCTATCTCCAATCTCTTAATATTGGAGTGTCCCAGAGCTCAGTCCTGGAACATCTTTTCTATCTTGCTTTTCACTTGCTTATTTGCTGATCTCATCTGATGACTTTAAATGTCATTTATCTACTGATAACTCCCAAATTGATATCTCTGGTCCAGACCTCTCCTTCAAACCTCAGACTCTTACAACCCTGACTAGGATATAAACTTGACATTTGGTTTTCCGCAAATTTGCTCTTGCTACAGTCTTCCTCATATCAGTCAATAGTAATTCCATCTTTCAAGCTATTGAGGCAAAAGTCTTGTAGAAATCATTGACTCCCTTTTTGGGTCTCTCTCATTCTTCTTCAGTCACTCCAGCAAATTGTGTCATTTCTAACTTCAGAACATATCTGCAGTTCACATTACTTCCACTGCCAGATGCCTGGTCCAAACCACCATTGTCTCTCTGTGGATTATTATAAGAGTTTCCCAAGTAATCTCCCTGCTTGCACCCTATGTATTTTCTCAATACAGCAGCCAAAGTTAACACATTCCCAAACCAATCTCCTGATCTCCACCCCTGCACACACTCACTGATGAAACCAACAAACAAAAAATTTTTTCTCTTTACTATAGTTTTCCCCATCTCAGTAAATAACTCCATCCTCTATTTCTTTATGGAGTCAACCTTCACTCCTGTCTTTCTTATACAACCCATATTCAATCCTTGTTGGCTCTGCTTTGAAAATGTACTCAAAATACAACTATTTTTCAGTACCTGCCCCACTACAACCCTCGTCCAAGTTGTTATCATGTCTCACCTGAGTTACCGTAATAGCCCCCCAGTTGGTTTTCTTGCCTCCATACTTGTCCCTATAAACTGTTCTTAGCACAGCAGCCAGAGAACAGTCTTCAAAATAAGTAAGATCATGCCACTTCTCTGCTCAAAGCCTCCTTTGGCTATTCATTTTACTCAGGAAAACCGGAGTCCTTACAAAGGCTCTCCAAAATCTGATCCTGATTATTTCTGAGGCTCTATCTCCTACTGTGTTTCCCCTTGCTCAGTCTACTCAGCTGTATTGACCTTGTTCTTCTTTGGACATTCCAGGGACACTTCCGATTTTTTTCATTCGTTGTTTGCTCTGCCTGGGGACACTTCTCCCTTAGATGTCTGGCTCACCTCGTTACCTCCTTCCAATCTTTGCTCAAATACCCCTTATTAGAGGGCCTTCGCTAACCATCCTGTTTCAAAATGCAACCTTCTTACCTACCCCCAGACATAAGTGTTCTCTATCCGCTTTCCTTATTTTTTCTTCATGATACTTACAGCTGTGTGACATGCTATATATTTTACTTCATGTTTATTTTCTCTCCCCACTAGATTGTACACTTCATGATGGCAGGGATTCTTGGCTGTTTTGTTCAATGCTACACCTCCAATTATTAAGGCTATGATTGGCACATAATAGGCTCTTAATAAATGTTGAATGAATAAATGTCTTTTTAAAATTTCAAATATTCCCACATGATTAGTAGTTTTACCAAATGTGATCTTTACTCAGAAAGATCATTAGGAATCATTTTGCTTTGTTTTCTGTTTCCTCATTGCCATTGTGATTTGGTGCCAATAATTTAATTTCTCTGGGCAACAGTTTTCTCTTTTAAAATGAGAAGATGGTACTAAGTGACCTCCATCTCTCCTGTAGCTTCAGCATTCTATGAATTTATTAATTATGTTTTATACTTTCGACATCTCATTTTTTAGTTCATTCACTCTTCATGCTGAAGTGTGGACTCATGGTAGCTTTTACTTGTGGACAATGAGATAAGGGTGGTCCAAGTTTATTTTCCTCTACTGTGACCCCAGCACTGATTGTGTTCTCAGAGTAGTGTAATTTTTATAGGTCAAAGTAGAAGAGGAAGGCAGAATAGAATGGTTTAGGAGAGTATTGGAGAGTCCAGCAAGAGAGGCACAACCCCATAAAAGCATAGCTTTGGCTCTTACCCAGAAGGAAACTTTATTAATTTCTAGAATCCGTGCCAAGAGATGCAACAGTGTGTGTGATAGAGGCAATTCCAGGATTATGGTAGTAGCTGGGGATATACATGTACCGATTTTCCTGTAATAACTGTTAAAAAGCACGTACGGCGTGTTTTCCCGAGCAGTCCAACCTGAAACATCTTGTGCTAATTGCTTTGATTTGGTAAACTTCTGTATTCTTTCCCTTGCATTGTTTCAGTATATTACTTAATTGTCCAGGCGTCACCCTTACCTATTTAAGCCCTTTTATGATGGGCAGGAATAAGACTGTCAACAACTTTATTGACTACCCAACAACTTTATTGGCTTGGTGCAGAGGCTAAAAACTGTTGCTTTCATATCTTCTAGGCAATTAAGATGTGAAAAAGTATTATTTTTCTGTTTATTTATGTAGAGTCTGTTTTTGGAAGCAAAATATTTCTTTTAGTTTCTAAGTGTGGTGAGCATCACTTGCTTTGTGTACCATATTGGACATTTTTTCATGCTTCGTAAAAAAAAAAATGGGAGACTGGAAATATTATAAAGACAAAAGCAAATATCCTTCTGGAATGCTGGGCCCATTCTGCTGGGCAAAAAACTTTAAATAGGTTGATTTAGGTTTTTAAAACTCTCTTAGGGTAGAAAGGAATGGTCCATCTTTGGTCTTGCTCTCAGTATTACTACTATTTGAGGAGTATGCCAAGGAGAAATCATCAGATTGATTCCTTTTGATTAAGACAGTTTGGTGTTGTATCACGTGAGTCATCTTTTCCAGGCCCCAAGATGACGTTACTCCTGGTAGAAGTTACCACTCAATTCTTGCCATAGGTCCCCTTCATGCTTAAACATCTACCACAATAATTAATGGATGAATGTATTAGACAGCTGAACCCATGAATCCATCCTAGGATCACTAAAAGAGACAGAAGCAGATACTGTGTGCCTGCTGATGTGATCTGATATGAAGCATACAAGGCCTTCTATAAAGTATTTTTGCCAAAAGAATAAAGATTGAAACTGAATATAATCAAGCCTTTCAGCCTGTCTCATCTGAGGTCTGGGAGAAAATCAAGCCATAATGTTCTAAGGAATCCATTGTATGTATTAAAATAATAAATTAACTTCCCTCCTGTTCACCTAGAATGGTACTAGTTATGTGCCATCCTTGAAGGGATTGAGAAAATAGTCATTGAAATCATTTTCTGGTTTAGATGATGACAATATGTAAAGAGAAAAGCTGTGAGGATTCCATTTATAGGAAATAGAAGTAAACAAGTTAAATTATGCCACAAGAAGCAGAAATCCAGAATATGGGCCATTCTATAGGAAAACTGACCCCAGTGTCTTCTACAAGTTAATGGCTTCAATTTAAAAAATGGGGAGACAGCTCTAGATTAAGAGAGACTGGTAGAGATCGTGACCACAAAATATAATGTGTGCACCTTGTTTGGATCCTGATGTGAAGAAACAGTCTGAAAAAGGTAACTTGGACGCAGTCAGGAATTTGAAATACAGTCTAAGTGATTTATTTGGTTAGGTATGATGATGGCATTATGGTTACATATAAGAAAACATACAGAGATGGATACTGAACTATATAGAGTTGAAATAAAATTATATTTGAGATTTACTTTAAAATAATTCAATAAAATGGGACAAAAAAGAGATGAACTAAGTGTAGCAAAAGCTTGATAATAGTGAATGTAGGTACAGGTTTGTGGGGCTTCATCATCCTGTTCACTCTATTTTAGTGTATGTTTGAATTTTATAAAGTAACTTACTTCAAAAAACTTAAGCCCAAAATGACTTTGTAACAGTATAACTGTCCTCTCCACCCTCCCAAATAATAGGAGGTTTGAGTGAGAAAGTAGTATCCCTTAGTTCTTGGATTTCTGACATAGTTATTATCAAGCAGTGACTAGAACCTAGAGCCTACAGTGTCATGTGGCCTTCTATAAAAAAGGCTGATTAAATAGAAATTAGGTTCATTCCAGAGACCAGATCTATATGAAGCTCCTTAATGTAGCTCACACCCTGAGTAATCAGATAGACACCCAGTCACCTGGTTTTATGAAGTGTATCTGGTGAATTCCCAGGTATTAAAAGTTGAGAAATCAAGGATGAAAGACCATGGAGAACATATGATAGAAATGACAAAAGAACAAAATAGTAATTTAGTAAATAAAAGCAGCTTTGAAATCTTAGGGTGAGATGGGGGTAAGAGAGAATATGTAGTTCAATTCAGGGATACTAAAAGTCATCTGTGTTTTTATCTTGCCTCTGAATAGAGTCTCTAGAGATTAAAAAAAATTGCTCTTTGTTGTCAAAGCTCTTTCTTGCTGTCTTCAAAGGCCCTATTGCTGTGGGGTAGTCTGTGCAGTGGTTCAGATTGTGATCACAGTTTAAATTCTGGTTCTACCACATATTGGCTGTGTAACCTTTAGCCAGTTACTTAGGGTCTCTGAGCATCAGTTTTATCATCTGCAAAATGAGAATAGTAATAGTATTTACCTCATAGAGTTGTGAGAATTCAATGAGATAGTGCATATACAGCGGTTAGCATAGTGCTGGCACATGGTAGGTACAGTACATGTTGGACAGTAATATCAGAATTATTATCTCCATTCTCATCATCATCACCACCACCATAATAGGTCCTCTGTCCTATATCTGAATATTCTTACTCATTCCTTGTTCTTGGTGTTTAATAATTCAAGAGACAGAGTGTTCATCTCTTATATTCTGTACATGGAATCCTTGATGTTCAGATATTTTAGCCAGAAGGAGCTAGTTAGGCAAAGGAACACAGGGATATCCAATTTGGCCTTTTGAATTACAGCCTAAGAGAAGTTTTCTATGTCCCTAGGTTATGATTGCATTAGCATTTGATTTGCATTTAGTTACTTGATTTTATTCAGTGGTCCAACCTGCATTGAGCTTTCTTGCCACTAAAACCAGATTTTTTTGAAGGTGGAGGATCAAACGAAGAGAGAGTTTGCCAAATAGATGGGCGTGTCATTTAAATTGCTAATTAGCACGCCTTCTTTATTGCTCAGCCTGAGGGTTAGATGATGCCTATGTTTAAATCCTTCCTGGTTCAAAGCTGTAGGTACCCTCATCTGACAAGTTCCACCCACCTTATCACATTGCCAAGATTGAATTATGGTTTAGCTGGAGGAAAGGACATGTCTACCCTGTTTTCCCAGGTGGGCACGGTGGTTTCTCTGAGTTCAAAGCATCTTCTATGCAGGTGACCAATACAACTTTTTCTGTCACACGTTAGGACTTTACGTAAAACATGACTGTGATACAGCTTGACTTTTAGGGCTTAGGATCAGGTAGTCTTGTTCCACATGGCTGTAACTTCTTGTTCTTGCCTTATAAGTAACTTGGGTCAAAGATTGTAGACTAGTGGGGACCAGAAACAGAGCAGAGACTGAGAGGGGATTATACAGACACAAGGCAAAGAGTAGGACTGAGACTGAGATGAACAAAGGAAGATCAAGGGAAGAGAGTTTAAAGTTGAGCAAGATTGGAGCTTGAGCCGGCACAACAGGAATCAGTAGTTTAGCTAGACATAGGTCTCCGACAACTGTGAAGGTATTTCTTATTAGTCTAGTAGACTCCATTCATCAAAGAATGTGATCTGACACAGGTAAACAATGATAGCTGGAGACTTAGGTAATGCTCTGTAAATACGTATCTTTCTAAATATAACACTTTCTGAACCCCTTACCTTCCTCCTCCTCTTGACCTTTTGCAAAATGAAAATGTATAGATGAATAGCTGTTAATGAAACTTAGTTTGACTCCAGAAGTAAGATACAGTTGGATTCATATCACTACCTGGTCCACTGAGGCAGCAGGGGATAGGGGATTTGTTTAGGCCATAGTATAGTATGTGGTATAGGTCTGCTATATGACATACAGGAAATAGACACATTGCTTTGAATGGATGAGCCACTTACCCTAGTTACCATCGTGTCTCATGTTTTTGTGTTTGCCAGGAGCACTTCCTCAGCTCAGTACTTGGGATGAGAAGCCTTGCCGGCTAGGATGATCTATAGGGAGATTCACTGGGATTGGTTCCAAGTTGGGTATTGCCCCTACATGAATATCATGGAGTTGAGGCTGGCCTCTGCTTGGGACTCTAGAAGCTGGGTACTGGCATTTAAGGTCAGTTGGCAAGAGCGTCTGTTAGAATTAACAGGCTTTTTGTTTGCCTGAAATGTTCTTCAAATTCTCGATCTTAACATTCTAATAACCCTTAAGGCAAAGTACTACTATCACCTGCTCTCTGGAAAGTTATCTGATTTCTTTCATTCAGAAGCAATTAACCCGTCCAACCGTAGTATGCTACTTGTAACTCTATTTAGCAGGTAGGTTTTCTGCCTTCCGTGATAAATGTTTGTATATGTTAAAAGATGCTTTTCAGAAAAAGATAAAATCATGACTCTCATACAGATATAAAAATGAACATGTACTAAAGATTTTATTTAATTCATGAGGGAAGTAAGTAGATGTTGTTACTGGTTCCAGGGAAAGAAAAAAATGTACAAATTTATACAGGTAGAGGAATGTTGACTTGAATGTGCAAATGGAGGTGAAGTTGACTTTTTCACATTTTTCTACAATTTGCAGAATTGTAAAATAATTCTAGGAAAACTATGGGCTCAAATCATATAACTTCAGAGTGGTGTTCTCTAGACAATGCATAATTTTCCACTGAAACATACAATTTTTTCTATAGCCTCCCTGTTCTGATCAAAAATAGCCTCAAAGAAAGACTATGCTTGATCACAAAATAAGGCATAAGGCTGATCTCATTAGATTGGATCTGATTATTAATATTTCCACAGATGCAAGAAGTATGTTAATTTACCATATAGACCTTTAGTTTGCTTTGCTGGAAGTTTTCCTAAGGAATCTCAGATAGGACTTTAAAATACTTGTTAATTAACTAGACTATATACATTCATAGTTCATCTGTCTTCAACCTGATTGGATTTTAAAAATTTGAAATGTGTGTACCTTAACTCTCATTCTGTGCAACAGACAAGGACTTGATAAAGCCAGACAGAAACTTGAAAGAAACTGGTATGTTTTCTGGTTATTCTAGAGATGTCTGGGCATATCCACCTCTCCCTGGCTTAAGATCTGTCATAAGAAACTGGGAAGTACCTGTTCTAGTTCATTACTAAGAAGGGGAAGAAAGGTTTAGTAATAGTGCTCAGAAAATAGAAATTACTAGAGCACACTCTGACATACAGGGAACATAAAAATGATATATAATTCTGAAGAAGGGAACATCTGGGCCTTAATATAAGAGTTTGTAAGAAGGTAGGTCTAGGATCCGGACGCTTTCTCCCAGGAATTTCAATCTCAGTCTTGACTCCTGACTCTTGCATCCTATCGTTTCTGTATTTTACAAGGAGTGTCAATAGTATACTAGGAGCCAAGGATCTCAGGCCAATGCTAAAGAGTTTTGTGAAGAAATTCTGGGATGAAGATTTTGCTGGGGCAAAGGAGATCAAAGAGTCAGGAGTTTTTACAGATCTGGGGCCTGTCTTTGCTGCCATAGGCACCTTGGGGCAGCAGGACTATCTCTGGTCTTTATTGTGGAGCTCTGGTTTATTTATTCAGGCCTTCTTTAAGGCCTTCTTTATAGTAAAATTCTTCCCTTGAAGGCCTTCCAGTCCTTGCCTGAGAAAAGCATCATAGTTCTTGAAGTCACATTCTTCTTGATTTCTAAACCCAATTTCCAATTTTCATTTGTTCAACCTGTTCTCCCTGTTTCATTCCTCTTGCTTCACAATGTTACAATAAGAATGTATTCCCAATTGTAGACCTAAGACAGGGGCAGTGTAAGGCAGGGAGGCATTCTTACAATCTCCTTGAGCAATATCTTAGGCTTAATTGGTCACAGCGACAGAGGCTGATCCCACATGCTAAGAAGGAATCTGCTTCTACAAATGGAGTGGCCCCTGGGGAGAACCTGTATCTCATCTTTCCACTATCACCACTATGTGATTTGGGCATGCCTGTTCTCCTCTGTAGGTTAAATTTCCTTGTCTGAGGAATGGGGAAGAGTATTATCTCCTAGTCATCCAAAGGCGCAGAGGAAACTGTTCGATCAAAACAGAGTTATACTAACTTGGAATCTAAGGCACAGTACTGAAATCCATACTTATGAGGGTGAGTTAGATATTAACTTGAGTTAATGCAGGCAGCTGACCGTGCTGTTTCATAGCATATTCTCAGAAGGAAAGATTTTTATTTAAAAAGTAAATTTCTTCCATCCCATTTCTACCATCAGCAAACTGAGAACTACTGGAAGGAAATTAAAGGTTAACAAAGAGCCTCTCCCCTCCCAATTTTTATGAAACTTTTTAATAGAATAAGCATAGATTCACAGGGAGTACAAAAATAGTTCAGAGAGGTGTTGGGTACATTTTACCTAGTTTCCCCCAGTGATTATGTTTGACATAGCTATAGTACAACATCAAAACCAGAAAGTTGACATTGGTACATTATGTATATGTGTGCCGTTTTATCACAAGTGTTGATTCATGTAAACACCACTGCAATCAAGATACAGAACTATCCCATCACCACAAAGATCTTCCTTGTGTTACCCCATAAAGCTACACCCACACCCTACCTGACTCCTACTCATCTCTAATCTGTTTTCCATCTCTATAATTTTGTCACTGTGAGAATGTTATATACATGAAATCATACAGTATATGACCTTTTGAGATTGATTTTTTTCATTTGGCATAATACCATTGAGATCCATCCAAGTTGTTTTGTGTATTAACAGTTCATTTCTTCCTAGCACTCTGGGAGGCTGAGGCAGGAGGATAGCTGGAGCTCAGGAGTTCGAGACCAGCTTGAGCAAGAGTGAAATCCTATCTCTTAAAAAAAAAAAACAACAGTTCATTTCTTTTTATTGTTGAGTAGTATTCCATGGTAAGAATATACCACAATTTGTTTAACTATTCACCTATTGAAGGACATTTTGGTTATTTCCAGTTTTTTGATATTACAGTTAAGGCTGCTATGGACATTCATGTACGGTTTTTGTATGGATGAAATTTTCACTTGTTTGGGATAAATGCCCAGCAGTGCGATGAAGGGTATGGTAAGTGCCTTTTAGTCCTTTAGGAAAGTGGCAGCATGTATTTGGATCATGTTTTTTATCCATTCTGCCAGGTGTCGGGAGGTAAAACTTCAAGTTTGCCACTTGGCCTCAAGTGACACCCTTGAGGGGGATAGGAAAGGGCACCTCGTTACTGCTTGGATGGGCAGGAGTTCCAGCTCTCCAGTAGGCCTCCACTGACACAACCTGTGTGGCAGGGGGAAGGTGCCTCCTTACTGCTCCCCGCGTGACCTCACACGACACATTGGGGGTGGCAGTGGGGATGGGGCAGCCCTCAATACAGCCAGGAGCGTGTAGAAGTCTAGGTTCCCCACTTTGCCTTTGCTGATAAGACTTGGGTGGGGCTGCAGTGTTTTTGTTTGGAGTAGGGTGACTCTAATGCTAGGCTACCTTTCTTGGTCCTTTGACTACATAGAGCAAGTGTTTCTGGAAGCTATTTTTTCTTTCTTTCTTTTTTTTTTTTTTTTCGGTCTGCGCCATTGGGGCTTCTGGGTGGCTGGCTTCTCCAGCATAGTCCATGATATATGAAGCAAAAACCAAACTCCTGCTCATCCAGATAACCCATTGCTGTGTCTTTCCTCAGACTTCAAAGTCTCTAGTTAATCTGCTTTTTTGAGCTTTGTGTTTGCTTTATATATAAAGTGGTATATTTAGCAGTACTTTGCGAGAAGAACAGGGAGAAGTGTATCTATTCCATCTTTATCCATAACTGGCATCTGACTCCTCTAAAAACACAAATCTGATCATATCTCCACCCTTCTTAAAACCCTCTTAAAGCACCCAACTGTCCAAAGGATAAAATTCTAACCCCTTAATATTGATATTTAAGACTTCACTATCTCACCACAAAGAAAAACAATCATATCTTCTGCAGCTGCCCACCATGCACATGTCCCCACCAGCTCCAAAGAATTTCTTATGTGCCATTCTTCAGTGTACCATGCTTTTTCATGGTTTCCAGTCTGCTGGTCCTATCTTTCTCTTCTTCCCTGTTGGCACGCACCTAGCTTTTCTTCAAACCTACTTCTTATGTTACCTATGGTGAAGTCTTATGAGACTCTACCACAGTTATTTGATCCCTTCTCAGTGCCACCCTAGCAGTATGAACACACCTTGACAACTTATTTAATATTTCTTCTTTGAGTCGATCTCTTCTACCAGAGCTCTTTGAGGTGGATTGTCTCTATACATTTCTGTCCCATTCAACTGTAAATTCTTCGAGGTTGGACTGTGCCTGTCTTATGTATCAGTGTATCTTCAGCACATAGCACCATGCCTAGCATGTAGTTGGCACTCAACATATGTTTATTACACAAATAAATGAGCAACCAAAACTTGTTGTTAGCTGTGTGACTAGGCTTTTATTATTACCATATATTCCTTTTAATTTTTCCTCTAAATGAAGTGACTTTAGGAAAGTATAATGATAATTTAACCACTTCTGCATCCTACTATTTTCTTCCTTCCTAAGAACTTCTGGCTTTCAGATTGTTTTCATACACACCTGCTGCCACCGCTGGTATCCTCAGGAGGGTGACCGTTTGAGAGCAGGGCTGTCCTGTTGGTTGGGTGATGTGGTCCCCAAAGCCCATTCTTCAGGCCACTCTGAATCATCAATCTCGTCTTTACTAGACTAAAGCCCCTGCTTTTGACCAGTTACATCAGGGCAGGTTCTTTCTTTGCTAAACATCCGAGAACTTTCACTTTTATTGAGAAATAAAATCTTTCTGGATATACAGTCACCTTGCTTATGTATCTTTTGACTGTGCTGGCTGGGAGCGTTCTAGTAGTAACTCTTCTCAGTGAGATTTCAGCATCTGACATATTTAAGATGATAATTGCTTCTTTCATTTTTATGACCCTTTACTCAAGCCATCTATACATCCTTGTCAACCTCAAATTATTCAACATGTGTTATCACCGTGCTTACAATAACTCAGTGAGCTAAGTTGTGTGTATATACATACACATACATAGGTACAAACACACAAACATATGATATTAAGGATTTTGCTGGTCCAACATGTTCTCTTATACCCATTGATCCTTTTTAAGGACTCTGATCCTTTGACTCCTATATTTTGTTTTCATTTATTATGGCTATTGGTTTGTCTCAGCTGCAGTCAATGTCTGATCCCAATACTGTATACGAACTCACATACATATAATAATTACTGCATTTACCAAAACTAATATGGACAGGCACTGTTACACTTTTTGTATGTATAATTTTAAAATTCTTACAGCCACCCTGCAAGGTAGGTGTTATTATCTACATCTTACAGACAAGGGAACTGAGATTCAGAGAAGTAGTAAGTACCTGAGCCAGAATTAGCTCTGACTCCGGGCCCATGTTCTTTTCACTATACCACTCTGCCTCTCAATAAAAAGGCCTAATATCAAATTGAATCTTTAAAAGATTGAATAATTCACATAATCACAATTTCTCCTAATATCCCAACTTATACCCCTTCATTCAAGGCTCTAGGTTTGATTCTATTATAAAAAAATCGTGCTGTTCTCTATTTAGTAAGACAGTGGGAAGAGGGAAATGTGTCCAAAGAATGATGCTGGTGTATGTGGTAAATTTGGGGGTTCTCTCGCCTAGAGACTTGTTCACATGGCATTTGTCCTCATAGACTTTCTCAAGCATTCAGGTCCTTCTGTCCCTTTGGAAAAAACCAGGGACAACACTTGTTTCCATGTCTAAAAGGCCCTAAACAGCTAACTGACTACCCAAAGAGTCCTGTGGGTGGCCAGCAAAACTTGCTAGCAGTAGGAACTGGTATCTTATGTGTAAAATGGCTTCTTTCTCAGAAGTGTCTGATACTAAACCATAGTAAGCATTTTTGACAGATTATAGGGCTATCCATATAGGAACTGAGGATTTTTCCTTTAGTGTCTGATTCAGTAGCTCCTCCCTTCCCTCATTTCCTTCAGATACTGTCCACATCCTGCAGGGCTTGAGGGGGTCGTGTGTGGACGGGTGCTGATAACAAGAAGGTGAGTCAAGAGTGGTGAGGTTGTGTAGCTGAGTAAAAGGGGTGCCTGAGCCACAGTATCCTCTGTCACTCCCTCAACCAGCAGGAAGCAAAGAAATGGTCCAACTCACCTACAGGAGCAAGCGAGGAAGAGTTCCAACATGAATAGGAGGGCTTCCACTGCCATCCCGGCCCCTGAACAGGGATACGTGGCTGGAAGTCACAGCAAGTAACAGGGTCAAGGCAAAGACTGTTTCAGTCCTGGCCTTGCTCCCAGCTACTTGTTGGCACACTGTGACTAACAGCCCTACTACCATGAGGCATGTTCTTAATGCCTTTCTGAGAGCTCCAGCCCAGGCAAGCGTGGTCCTCTGAGAAGCAGGAACACAGCTTCTCCAGAGGGGCATGAAAAGTGAGCAGTAGTGAGCTTTATTCCTCGCTTTCTGGCTGTCTGAAATGGAAAGACAGAAGTTCCACACTACTGAATTCTGGACAGCACCTGTGCGGCTCTGGAGATGGTCTCTTGCATTCCTCCTGTGCTGTCTACCTACTCCCCCCAGGTAGCATCAAGTAACTTCAGCTGCCTTGGCTCATTGGTATTCCAAGTTTATCCTTCCCTTTAGTCCCTTAGAAATAAGTAATTATCTTCCTGGGTGTATGAGCTCATTCCTCCAGTTTAGTTTTGACCTCTTGAAAAGGGGTACCTTAACCTGGGGTACCTGGGATTATTGACTCCAGAGCTGGTCCTTTGTACATTCTGGGACAACAGAGGCCTCCTGGGATTGATTGCCCAGGCAAACCAAGATAAAGTTGCCTAACCCAGATGGATAATAGCCACCTAACCGACTTGTGAGAATTAAACGAACGTACACTTAGGCACAGTGTGGTAAGAGTAAGGATTTGATTAAGTAAGCTGCTGGTAGCGATACTCTTCCTTTGGTGTTTCAAATCTCCACACCGCACTTAATCTGCTGATCTGTGCCTCCCTTCCTATAGCCTTTCTTCTTTCCTCTTTTGTCCTTTACCTCTTGTTCTTGGCTTGTTGCCCTCTTCATTTCTGCCAGACGTATGCCCCAGACTGCCTGGGATTAACAAGAGGGTTTTACAACTCTGCTTACCCTCTTTTCGCTTATTTCCAGGGCTGGTAGCAGCCAAGCCCATTATTCTGGGTCCTAACCTGTTTGGTGGAGCTGTTGCATCACTTCCCTGACCTTGCTCTTAGGGCCTGGGCACTCCTAGGAGGAGTTAGGGGCAGGGTGGGGTTAGGGCTGAAACCTATTTGCACAGACACATTCTGATTTTATGTTCTATTAACAACTTTATTCTGCAGGCAAATACTTCCTTTTCCACCCCTCTATTGTTCACCCTTGGGTTCACATACAAGGATCTCACAATATCTTCTTATATGTGCAAACATACCCTGAAATCTTAAGGCTAGAGGCACAGAAGTCCCTGCCTGGTAGGCCCTCCTGGCCCTTCACTGCCACCTGGCTGCTTGCCTACAGAAGGGAGAGCAGGAGTGACTGAAACACTTTTCCAGGAGTAGGTGGGAGGCCAGTGTCTGTGAAGGGGACTAGTACAGTCCTGGCTGGCCTGATACCTGGTCTGGAATCTGAGTACAGCAGGAAGCTCCAGCCTGAGGCTGGGAGGTGTGTTTGGGGCCAAATATTGTTCATCCCTGAAAAACCTCCTGCATTCCCCGGAGGCACCCGCAGTCAGATCAATCAGTGTGATGCAGGGATCACTGAGTGTCCGCTCTAGCCCTCGTGCCCCAGTGTCCCAATCTGTGTCCCAGCCCACTGCTTCTCAGGATAGGAAGTGCTGCGGGGACAGCTGTGGGCAGGCGTGAACGTCTCATAGAGCAATGTCTGGGATTGCTACTTTCATTTCCCTGGAGGGCAGTGAGGCAGAAAGTGCAGAGCAGAAAGAGGATCCCCAGAAACAGAGCTGTCAGTCTCTGGCCGGGGAGGCAAAGCACAGAAAACTCAGGTGCTAGCGAGCGGGCTGGGGGATGGCCAGCCGGTTTGCGCTGGGCCGGACCCCGAGGGCGGTCAGGTGCAACGGGGCGGGGGCTCCTGACCTCCGGCCGCGGGGCCAGGGCGGGCCGACCGGCGGGGCATTTAAACCCTGCTGACAGCCCGTCCGGGACACGCGCCCAGCTCTGCGCCCTCTTCCGT
The DNA here is from genome assembly GCA_963574885.1 of Lepilemur ruficaudatus. NCBI lineage: Eukaryota > Metazoa > Chordata > Mammalia > Primates > Lepilemuridae > Lepilemur > Lepilemur ruficaudatus. Next base: position 42,780 of record CAUYRT010068776.1, read on the forward strand.
CGACTCGGCTTCGGGTACCGGTCTGGCAAGATGCGGTCTTCCCTGGCTCCGGGTGTCTGGTTCTTCCGCACCTTCTCCCGGGACAGCTGGTGAGCGGGCTGGGGGAGGGAGGCCGCCCGTAGAGCAGCTCCCCGCGCCGGGACGCCGGGGCCGGCTCGGGAGGCCGGACTGGGTCGGCCCCAGCGCCGCTGCGCCGCTCCGAGGGTTTGGCAGGATCTGGTCGGGGCTCCTTGAGCGGCGCCAGCCTGGAAGATTGATGGCGCACACTCTCTTCCTAACTCCGCGTTCCTCCAGTCTCTGGGACGCTGGCTGTGTGACATTGCTGAAGAGCAGGCTGCTTGGAAGGGTGTCCATCACTTCCTGTTTGTCATCCACTCCACCACACACACATACACCCGGGAACCTTCCAAGCACCTCACTTTCATGTCATTGAGCACCTGGGGAACGGGGACTTGGAGGCTGGGGAATGGAAGCCAGGTGGCAGAGTAAAAAGCTGGCTATGGTGGTTCACGAATGTCCTTTTTGGTCTCCGTTAGCCCTTGGGGAACACCACGGCCGGAACTCAGTGGTCCTGGGAGCTTGCCTTGAGGGGTGCGGGCCCTGAGAGACATCCCTGGAAAGGGCATACCTCTCAACAGAGCTGCAGCTGCTCCACATCTGGGTGGTCCCCCACAGTGGGGGAGCTGGCTGCCAGTTTTCCCCCTGACCACAAGAGGCCACAACATGGGCTGCCTGGCAGGATGGAAACTTTCAGCTGACTCTGTGTCAGAGGCATTCAAATGTTGGAGCAGTTTGCTTGGCTTGCACACTTTGTAAATATTGTGTTAGTTGCCATCATTTACAAATTATAAAATTTAACAAAAATAGATTCCTGGCTTCTCTTGAAAAATAGACGATGTAGCAATACCAGGCCTAAATTTCCAAATTAAATTAGTAGGATTGAGGAGTCCTTTTTAGATAGAGCAGTTGTTTTTAGGGTGACCAACTTGTCCTGGTTGAAATAGAAAGTCTTTTGTCCCCCACCCTTTCAGTCCTGGTCAGAGCAAGAAGGTTGGTGACCCTAGGCACTTTCCAACTGGTGACAGTCTTCATCACTTCCAACCTTCTTCACTAAGTTAGATTAGTTACCTGGTCTTTTTTTGAGTTTGGGACTGTTAAAAAATATTTTTCAGAAAAAGATTAAAATCATGACTCTCATAAGGATATAAAAATGAACATGTGTTAAAGATTTTATTTTACTCATAATGAAGGAGCCAGATGTTCTAACTGGTTCAAAAGAGAATCCAGAGAAGGGAAATGGGGAGTTATTGCTTAATGGGTATGGAGTTTCAGTTTGGGAGGATGAAAGCTGTTTGAAGTTGGATGGTGGTGATGGTTGTACAACAATGTGAATATCCTTAATGCCTCTGAACTGTCCTCTTAAAAATGGTTAAGTGGTAAAATTTATGTTATATATATATTTTACCACAATTTAAAAAGAAAACCTAAAGAACGTACCCATTTACAGATCAGGAATATTGAGGCGAAACTGGTTTTTCCACAGGTTGAGAGAGAAGACTATTGAAACTATCTTCATAGACATATTTTGCATGATTTATCAGTTACCTATTACCTTGAAGAATTGTAAAATAGCTCAAAGTGACTAAAAGGCTAGAATCTGTGAGGGGTAGGGAAATTGTGGCCTTCTGGATCCTTGAGTGAAGCCTTCTGACTGAATCCAAACTTCACAGACCAAATCTCTTTATTAAAAGGATTTGTTCTGTAAATAAGGGGCCACAGTTAGGGATCTGGAGGGCCACAGGTGGCTTTGAGGCTACAGGTTCCCCACCCAGTTTTTTTCTATTGTCTCCCCTGTTTTGACTTAAAAAAATCGTATCCTAAAAAGATTATTCTTGATCACGAAATCTAACAATCATTAGATTTGATCTGATTATTTATATAGGTGCACCAAAAATGTTAATTTATCATATGGACCTTGTTAAGTTTGTTTTACTGGAAATTTTCTTAAGGAATCTTAGATTAGATTTTTAAAAGCCTTTAACTATTTATTGTCCTGAGATTAGGAAGCCAAGCCAGGAAACTGTCTCCACCAGGTTTTACCTTGTATACCTACAAATTTGGGCAACTTCCTCTCTTCTCAAGGTCTCAAATACCTTAAGGTTTCTGGGCCAGCCAGGGAGTTAACTTCCTTTTTGCCTATAGAGCTGGGAACCCAGTAAGCCAGTTTTCTTGAGAGAGTTCTATTAGTATTGGCTCCTACAGTGAATGTTAGTTCCTAGCTATATCTGATTAAATAGGCATCCTTGTTAAATACGACATTCCAGGCAAGGCCTTGGTTGCATAACTAATTTTTCTAATTACGTCCTGATGAAAAAGAGGACAGATTCTCATTGAACCTATGCAAACAACCATATTGCCATGAAAAGCAAGAAGACTCAGTAAGAGTTTCTGAATTCTGAGAATCAGGTAGCAGGAATAAGATATTTATAAATATGGCCATTTCAGTTTACAAAGGCAGAGTCTACTAAATTGTTATGGCTTAATACAGCCTAAGAAGAAAGAGAAAGATCTTCCTTGTATATCCAGAAAATAGAACACTGTAACAACAGCAACAACGTTTCAAACATAAAGGACAGTCATCCTTTATCAGTTCATTCAGTCCTATGGGATTAGTTCTGTCCCTCTGAATCTTGGGTTAGCAATCTCAAAAACTCATTTGCTTCTTGACTAAAGAGTTCTGCAACTCCTGAGTCAGTCCACTAGTATGTTCTCAAAGTTGTCTAAGTAGTGCCATCCGAAGTCTGTACCCAAGAGTAAGTACTCAGTACAGTGCTGTTCTGAGCAGTTCTTGGCTGTTAAAGATAAAAGCTCCGGCTTGCTGGGTGCGGTGGAGCCCCTGTAGTCCCACCTACTTGGGAGGCTGAGGCAGGAGGATTGCTTGAGCCTAGAAGTTTGGAGCTGCAGTGTGCTATGCTATGATCACGCCTGTGAATAACACTACAGTCTGGGCAACATAGTGAGACCCCATCTCTAAAAAAATAAAACAAAATTCTATCCTATAGCTGATTGCAGAGCCTTTAGGGAAGCAACAGAGTAAAATAAAAACTATTTGTGGATGATGGAGACTTAAAAAGTGCTGGTTGACTTACTACTGATAATTTTCAAAAGTGAACTATCTGATGAGAATTCGTGGTAAGAATAATGCAACTGACAAGGCAATTTGGTTGCTCCTGTGGTCTGCAAATCAAAAAGAAGCCAATCTAAACAAACAAAAATTCTAGACAATGTCTAAAAACATAGTAAGGCTAATTTCAAAGAAGATAGTGAATGTTACATTAATTTATAAAAATGGATGAACATAATTTTTACAGAGGGAAAAAATCTTAAGATACAGCATTAAAAACCCTGAGACATAATTTATATAATACACCGAGAATATCAACTAAAGAGATTCAGTTAAGTCTGGAATTAGTCCTTGAAAACTGATGGCCTGGAAGATGCTAGATTTAAATTTAAGAAGTTGCAGCCCAGCAAGTAACATTTTAAATCGTTGCTGAAATAATAGCTGGTGACACTACACTGTCGTCATCAGGTAGGTTACCACTAGGTGCCGATAAATGGAAACATCATGGACAGAGAGGGCACTGAGAACTCTGTGCAAGTTCTTATACAGCGTATAATTTCTGAAATGTTTATATAAATAATATTTACGTATATAAATTTAACCTAGAGAAGGCTGAGTATCTCTTCTGATTTGAAAATTATTCCCATGCAATTGATCAATATTAACATATCAAATAAACCTGAATTATTCCCAGTACCTCTCTTTTTAAAAGACTAAAGAATACATCTTTGTCATTTTCCAGGGCTCTCTTTGGAAAAACAATATGAATAAACTCACCAAAATTGAGCCAATTTTAACACACTTAATTGCTTATTTTCAGACTTATTATTTGCACATACTGTAATCCAACGCAAATCACATCCCTTCCCACAAATCTTTTACAAATGTATCCAGTGGTTTTTTTTTTTTTTTTTTTTTTTTTTTTGAGACAGAATCTCACTCTGTTGCCCGGGCTAGAGTGAGTGCCGTGGCGTCAGCCTAGCTCACAGCAACCTCAAACTCCTGGGCTCAAGCAATCCTTCTGCCTCAGCCTCCTGAGTAGCTGGGACTACAGACATGCACCACCATGCCCAGCTAATATTTTCTATATATTGTTAGTTGGCCAATTAATTTATTTCTATTTTCAGCAGAGACGGGGTCTCACTGTTGCTCGGGC